>JANAVB010042219.1:8019873-8237373 GCA_029216955.1 Iris pallida | reverse complement strand
TATATATATCAAAATATATATATATATATATATATATATATATATATATATATATATATATATATATATATATATATATATATATATATATATATATATATATATACTTATATATATATATATCAAAAATATATATATATATATATATATATATATATATATATATATATATATTTATATATATATATATATATATATATATATATATATATATATATATATATATTTAGCTTCTCTCTCCTGATATATATATATATATATATATATATATATATATATATATATATATATATATATATATATATATATATATATATATATATATTAGTATTATATAATATATATATATATATAACTCCTAAGGTTTTTTTAGTATTATATAATATATATATATATATATTTATATATATATATATATATATATATATATATATATATATATATATATATATAATATATATATATATATATATATATACGAGAAGAACTTTTTTTTTCCTTGGAATCAGAAGAGATTACGGCTACCTTTCCAATTTCCTAATTTTTGCTTTTTTATGTTTCATGCCATATTTGTTTTGTTTTCTGTTTTTCTTCTTTGGGCTATTTTTGGGGCCGACCATTTGTTTTTCTTTTCTGGTTTTTCTTCTTTGGCCTTTGGGTGCTTGGACTTTTGTAGAAAGAAAAAAATTAGAGTTACAATCAATACAAGAAAACAAATTTTTTTGGGGCCCCTTATCCCTTGAGGCCCCGGGCCTAGGCCCCGTTTGCCCCTCTCCCGGGCCGCCCTTGCAAAAGTGAGGGGATGGGGATCCCCCCCCCCCCCCTCCCCCCCTCTCTCTCTCTTTCTCTCTCTCTCTCTCTCTCTCTCTCTCTCTCTCTATATATATATATATATATATATATATATATATATATATATATATATACTAGCATATGTGCACGTGCAAGGTATTTTAACATTTCTTAATTAGTTTAGGAAAACTTTTTAGGAAGACCAAAGGGTAGTCTTCCTAATTACCAAGTTGTCCTTATTAAAATTAATGAACTATTTTTAATTAGTATAAGTATGTAAGGGTATTTTTGGAATTCAAAAGTTTCACTATCTAAGTTTTCCTATTATATAGTAGAATAGATATATAATATAAAAAACCTCAGGAGAGAGAAGCTCTACACAGGCAATTTTGGGCGATGGGCTCTGCTGTTCTCCGGCAAGGTGCTGTCGGCCACCCTTCCCGCGGGTTGTCTTCTCCGGTGGTCAGGTAAGTCGTCGTTGTCTTCCCGCGCTCCTTTGGCGGTCCCGGCGGCTCTTCTTCTTCCCAGACGTGTCCTTCCTCTCCTCTTCTCTTCCGGCGTGGCTTCATCTCCCCGTTCCTTGTCTTCTCCAGTGACTATTGCCCTGTGCGGATCAGTCTCCGGATTTGTGCCCTGCACTCATGGTCGGGCTCCCATCCGGGGGCGTAGCCCCCTCGGTGGCGCCTCCTCTGGCGCCGTCCCTCGTGGCTGGGCCTCCCGCTCAACCTTTGGCGACTGCTCCTTGGTCGGCCGCTCAGCTCTCCCTTCTTGGTTTGGCTACTCCGGTGGTCGCCGTCCCTCTAAGTGGCCCCCAGCGGCCTCCGCTCAGGGGCGGAGCCAGGATTTTGGAGTAGGGTGGGCTAGCTAACAGATTAATAGTTACTATAAGACACTAAATTTAAAAATTCGGTAAAGTTTTCTTTATAAATTCGATGATAAACTTTGACATATCATTTTCAAAGAAAAATTAACACATCCACTTTGCAGATTCTCCAAAGACATAAAAGAGTAAATCTTGATAAAACTTCTTCACATAGTACCCATAAGACCCAAAAGACCATTTTCAAGAAAATCTTGAAAGAAAAGTAAGGACATTACATGTTGACATTCACAATAATGGCACATGCATGAAAAGATTTAATGTCAAAACAGAAATTCTAGACTACGATAACATCTAAGACTGCTAAAAAAAAACATTTTCATTAGAACCAGGGTGCAGCCTAGCAACTTTGGTTGAAAGGATTTATCTAGTTTCTTAGAAGGCACACATTCATCTTTTTCACTATAACTTGTACCGGCAATAAACATGTGTCCTCATTTGTGAATTAAGGCTGTCTTGTTTGAAAATAATATCAAAATTGCAAGTTTGCAACTAACAAACAGTGACGGCTAGTTCAAAAGCAGAAGCTGTCACATAACAATAGGAAAATTATATTTGATTGAATGAAGTTTCATTGTTGGTGCGCCAAGATATTGGAGGGAAAAAATGATGTCAGTACCAAGCACATTGAACTATCATGTAAATTTTAGTAATAAGATGACAAGAATTTCTCTTGCCATATCAGATGGTAGCTGTATTGCAATCCTAAACATGACTAATGCATGGAAACATATAAAGGTTTTTAGTTTAAAAAAAATACTGCAACCTTATCTTGATTCTTTTTAACACATAATTAAATAAGTTAATTATCTGTCACCGACTTCCTTGTGCTTTTCTTTGAGTTACTCTATTGTATCCATGGGAACCTCATCACTACTCAGAAAACTTTTGAAATGGTTATGGTGAAAACAATGTATAAATTTCCAGACCAACCCAAGTGAAGTATTTTTTTTTTTGGAAAGGAAAGGTGAAGTCTGAAAGAGGTCACCAAGTTGGGAATTGGGACTGGGCTGGCAGCTTGGTACCTTGGGCAATACCTCCTTTCATTTCCAAAAAAAAAAAAAAAAATTGACATTTTTTTTGGGGTTGCACTGGGCTACAGCCTAGTGCACTTTGAATGTGCCTCCGCCCCCCGTCCTGGCTCCTCTCCGTCAGGGCTCACTCGGCTCTTCGCGACGCCGACTCCCGCATGTGCCTCTACCGGCCCTCTCCCTTCACTGGCCTCCTCGTTAGCTGCCCCGCCCTTGGGTACCGAGCCCCCTACTTCCCGCTTCTCCTTCCCTGTTCAAATTCGAATTTGCCGTCCAACCATCCTTCTCCTTCGGTTGGCGCAGGGACTCCAGCACCCTTCCATGCAGCGCTATCCAGTGGTGCACGTTCAATTTGCACCTGACCCAGCGCTATCCAACCTCGTGTCCCTCTTACAGCCGAACCAGGCTTGCTCCTTAGCTAGCGTAGGGTCCACCGCACAGCCCTCTTTGGTGCTATCCAGTATAACGCTCCCCAATCCCATGCGCCAAACGTCCATTGTAGCCCCGTACATGGACGCCCCTGCCTCACCTTCTCTCTCTCCAGTGCTATCCACTCTCGCGCTATCCATGGCTGTGCAATCCTCATCCGCGCCTGCCCCTACGCTTCACTCCCTTACCCTTCACCAGGATCAGCACTTTAATATTGGTGATCCTTCTTCATCCGCGCTCGCCCCAATGCTCATCTCTCCTGCGCTATCCAATGCGACGCACTCATCAGCCGTGCCCAACCAATCGACTATCCCCCAGGCATAAATTTTGTCAGCGCACATCAATGCCGGCACTTATTCCTATTCATTGCTACCCAATGCTGCGCTACAACCCTCAGAGCATATCTCTCTCAGGAATAAGCCTCTGACGGATCCATCTTCGGCCCCGAATAACCGACCCGCTCATTCTTATGCGGATATGGCTAGGCCGGACCGACCAGCTAAGAACTCTTCAATAATCATCAATATTGACCTTCCTGAATTCGAGTATTCACCTTCGACAGACGTCCACGATATCACTCTGTCGTTCTCCCCCAAAGAAATATCCTCTATGTCAAGATATTCTCTCATACTTTCATCTTCAAATTCTCCATCGGATGCCTAAAGTTATCGCGTGTCCAACAAGTGGTCGCCAGCTGGGGTCTCGACTCTGATTACAGGGTAGCCCCGATGGACCCCAAACACAATCTCCTGCATCTATCTTCTGAGGCCGATCATAAGAATGTATGGACCAGAGGCACCGACAGGATCGACTCTCATATCATAAAAATTGTTAAGTGGTCCCCGGATTTCAACGCGAAGGAAGACTCGACGATCGTTTATGTCTAGGTCACACTCCCTAACCCACCGCTTATATTCTTCGTTCCTACGACTAAGAAGCGGATCGCCAACTCATTTGGGACTTTCGTGGCGATGGCTGATGAAACTCGCAACCTCTCTAAAGCTAATTATGCCAAAATAAGCATGGAGCTAGACTTAATGAAGGAGCTTCCTAATTCTATTCAAATCTCGCTTAGTAACAAGATGCACACTCAACAAATTATTTATGATAATAATATTATCTTTTACAAGCACTGTCATTTGAGAGGCCACACCACCGATCTCTGCTTTAAAGCACACCCGGAGCTAAAGAAGAAAGTGAATCACATGAGAAGACAAAATCAAAACCCCTCGCTCCTTCCTTTACCAAACTCCCATCTTCTTTTCGCTGGAAACTCTCGTGGTCAAGATCAATCCTAGAAAAGTGCTCCCGCGCCCACAAAAACTCCAGGAATTAACCTCTGCAATAAATTTAATACCCTGTCTTCGGACTACAACGAGGACACACAAGAGGCAAATATCTCAGATGAGCCCTCAGAGATCGAAAATACACCGTGAATAGAAGCCATCGCCCTAACGGAGACAGCGACGGGGCAGACTCCCAAAGGGACGAGATTCAGAGTCAGACGGACCACATTGAGAGGGAGGCATTAGATGTTCTCACAGTGCCGGTCTTCGTACCTCCTCCCTCAGTAGACCAGTGCTTAGCCAAAGGCCACCTACACACAGTAGCACCAGCCTAATCGGGGAGGGACATCGCCAGCCACTCTACAGATTTGGAGGCCGCTTCTGACCCCTCTATGGTTGTCGACATCCACGTCGGAATATTGTCTAACATCGGCCAAGAATCGGTAGCCAGAGTGCAACAAGCGTTAGACGCCGATTTCGCCACCTCGACTAACTACTTCGGTGCCTTGGCAAAAATAGAAGGAGAGGTTTATCTTCACCCAACAGCAGAATTCATGGAAGAATAGACCAAGACATGGACAAAGATTAAGAGGTGAGTGCCCCTATAGGCACCAATAAAAAGAATAACCACAATCGAAGAACCAAAGAGGTCACGCCAAGGACCACTCAATCCGTCGCTAAAATCTCCACCGTCCCTCCTGCAACACGCCAATGATTAACATCCTAACTTGGAATGTCCGGGGTATCGCCAACAAACCTACTATGAGAAGAATAAGAAGTCTTAATAAAATCCACATAATTGATATCTTGGTGATTATCAAACACAAACTCCCTCAAAAGAAACTCAAGCACATCCAACTGCAGTTAGGATTTCCTTCTGCCATCGCTGGCTGCCATGACATCTGAATCCTGTTCGCCGCAGACGTGAGGTACGACATCATCGAAGACTCGAGGTTGGCACTGTCGTGCTGGGTGGAACACCCTATTCTTCAAACTAGGTCTCTCTTGTCCGTTGTTCACGGGAGCTGTGACATTATAGAATGCAAACAGCTTTGGGAATCGCTGATCGGCCTTCACTTCAGTCATATCAACCTCCCTTGGCTCTGCATCGGAGATTTCAATGCTATCACCTGCCGAAATGAGAAGTCGGGAGGCCAGCTGCCTCCCACGTCAGCGATGAATGACTTCACTAACTTTATTTTTGAAGCTCACTTGCCCCCTCTCCAGTTCTCCGATAACGCCTTCTCTTGGTGCAATATGCAAGACGGAGCCCACCGTCAACATTCTCGTCTCGATCGTGCGCTCATCAACTCGAATTGGGCAGACCTTGAGCTCAACACAAGACTCACCCACCTCAATTCCACCGAGTCGGACCACTCTTCGCTTCTTATCGAGGTTAGCACAAAGACCAGCCATCCTAAGAAAAGCTTCCGTTTTCTCAATTTCTGGATCCACCACCCGCAGTTCAGGGAAACGATCTTGACGGCCTGGTGGGGCCCTGATGCCTCGACCCCTTAGCTCATATGACCGCCAAATTGAGAGCCACGCAGAATTTGCTCGTGCATTGGAGCAAGGACGCATTCGACGACATCTTCCAGGCTGTGCGGTCTGCGAAAGACGACGTTACTCGTACGGAGATACTGTACGCCCGTGATGGATCCGCTTCGGCTCGTTCGACCCTTAATCTTACAATAGCGCTTCTGAAGTACCGTCTCAAAATTGAGGGGAAATTTTGGAAACAAAAAGCCAGGCTGACCTGGGATACCGAGGGTGATAAGAATACCAAGTACTTCCATTCGTGCGTCAAAGGTCGTAGGCAACACCTCATTCTTCATCATATACTTGACGAGCACGGTAATACTATTAAAGACCAACGGACGATCCAGTTAGCAGCTTCATCCTTTTACTCCAAGTTGTTTGCTAAAGAGGTCATCCACATGAATGAGGCGCTATAGGCAGCCATCCCTCGTTTGATCGAGGACGATGACAACACCCAGCTGCAGCGCCAGTCTTCTAAATTTGAGGTTAAAGACGTCGTCTGGTCGCTCAATGAGAATAGCACTTCGGGTCCGAATGGCTTCACTCGTGTCTTCTTCAGATCCTGGTGGGACATTATCAAGACGGATGAGGCAATGCTCGCCTTCTTTCAAGGATCGAGGTATTCCAAGTCGATATCCAGCGCCAATCTGATTCTGATCCCCAAGAAAAATAATCCAGAGACTTTTAAGGATTTTTGCCCTCTGAGTATGTGCACATTCACTAACAAAATTATCTCTAAGATTATTGCTACCCGCATGACAGGCTTACTCCCCAAAATTATATCCGAAGAGCAAAGCGGCTTCGTCCACGGCCGCAATATATTAGACAACATCTTACTGGCGTAAGAGATGATCAGTTGCATGAAATTTTCGGTTGGGGGAAAACATTGCCATCAAGTTGGACATGGAGAAGGAATATGATAGGCTAGATTGGCAATACATGATCTGGGTGTTTAGGGCTTTCGAGTTTTCAAAGACTTGGATCGACATCATCTTCAAATCAATTAACAATTCGTGGTTCTCCACCGTCATGAACAGCCAAGCTGATGGTTTCTTTAAATTGACACGCAGTGTCAGACAAGGAGGTCTATTATCGTCCACCATATTTATTATTGTCGCAGAAGCGCTGAACAGGAACCTCAACCATATGGCCAGCACCCCCCGTTTCCAATACTATCACACTGCGAGCGGCTGCCCGATTATTACCCATCTCGTCTATACCGACGACGACCTTATCTTCTCTTCGGGTATTGCCGGGTCAGTTGAGGTGGTTAACAACACGTTGTAGAGATACACCCATTGCTCCGGTCAGCACATCAATCCCAACAAAAGCGTCATCTATGCTCACCACTCCGCGGACATGGACCACATTGTGTTGTTAACTAATATCACATCATTCTCTATTTCGAGTCCTCCTCTCACAGACTTAGACTGCCCGCTGGTATACGGCAGATCCAATTCGGAGCTCTTCGCCGATCTTCTGGGCAAGATCAGAAAGAAGGTAGAAGGGTGGCACAATGCTACCCTCTCTCCCTGTAGTGCCCCGTCCCTATATCGTGCCCCGTTTTCGTCCACGGGGTGCGCGAGAAAGGAACACTGTCGTTACCGATTTAGTCGGGACCGATAGATCGGAATCTGTTGAATCGGTCGAACGGGAACGATTGAATTAAGATCCTTTTCTCGTTATGGAAAGCCTTCTTCGGAATCAAGTCCCATATTCAGCGGGTTGTGCCTCGAGGATTGGCTCTGCGGCTGAGTCGAAAGAGACCTCCCGTTGCTCTGTTTTTCATGTCGTACTTGCTTTGGCTTTGGTTTTCGTGAATGCATTTTCGTGAATATTTTTGATGGTTTTCAAGCCTTGTGTTTTCGAACTTCGTATTCATATCGAACTCCTTGAATATTGCAATGTTCTAATCAGTTGCTTATACGATTGTAGGTGATCATGTAGGCGACGTCTAACCGCAGCCAACCAGTCCCTCGCCTGAAGTAAAGACTAAGGTGAGTGGCTGACCTCCTTCGTCTCGACCCTCTGTTTCAAAATTGATATGTGTGAGACTCGTCTCACAGTATCGGTATTTATATACGGATACGTATTTTTGTACTGTATTTCGTATTTTCTTGATTTTTAGAACGCTTTAAAGATTTTTCCAACTTATATATTTTCTTCTTGACTGGCATACCGTTAGTATACCTATGTATACCGACGGTATACCTGTCACTTTCGTTTTCGTTATACATATTTTCAGTATACGTGTACGAAATTCTGACATTTATCAGGTGACCCGTGTTTTGACTTGTCTTTCTTAACCTTGCCTTGGTTTAATCTTGACTTGGTTTAGTTTGGTTTGGTTCAACTTGGCATGGCTTGGTTTGGGTCAGTTTTAGATGAGAAGGGTTTTATATAAAAACCAACTTCTCTCTCTTTCCTCCATTAACTTTAATTACTTTTCATCTTCTTCTACATTACTCCTCCACCAACACTAGGCAAGTACATCTTGCCAAATCTTGAACAATATTATTTTATTATCATTTTTGTATGTTCTAATCTCTTCCTTGCATGATTCTATGCCTCTTTAGAATTAAAGTTTTTGGTTTTAATGGTTACATTTTTGTAGATCTAAGTTTTAAGATTTTTCTTATTTTTGTTGGTTTTGATCTCTTAAAGTTTGTTTTTTCTGAAATCTTATAGTCCTATGTTGTAGAGAATTTCATTCTATCTAATTTTGGCGTTTGAACCGCTTGATTTCGGCTTATTTTGAGGAAGTTATGGCATTCCTTGAGTTCATGGGTTCCCTATGCACTTCGGTGCTGATTTGGAAAAGATGAACATCCTGCACCTGTGCACTTGCGTGCAGCCTGCACCTTTCTGCACAGCCTATGCACCTTCTTGCGTAGCCTGCGCACCTTCTATCACAGACTGCACAGCCTGCGCACCTTCCTGCACAGACTGTGTAGACTGTACCTGCGGTTTCCTGCATAGACTGCACCTGCACTTTCCTGCGTAGACTGCACCTGCGCTTTCCTGCACAGACTGTACCTGTACTTTCCTATACAGGCTACACCTGTACTTTCCTGTATAGGCTGCACCTACGCTTTCCTGTATTGTACTGCTTTTTCCTGTACAGACAGTACTGCGTTTTCCTGCACTTAGTCGTTTTTGCTTGTTTAAGCTATTTTGTATCTAAAATCTTGAAAAACTAAAAACATGAAAGTTGTAGATCTTTGTCTTAGCTTCAAGAATCTTCTTATTTTACCTTAATTGGAGTTCATATGCGACTGATAATTTCAATCATAGTTTTGATCTTTTGGTATGTTTTCTGTACTTGGCCGTTTTTGATATTTTTCTTCGACTGTAATAAATTTTTAACATGATTAGATGATATCGTATAGTTAGAGAATGATTGTACACCCTATATACACTTGACACTAGCACATATTTAATTATTATTCTATGTCATGAACTTACTTTTATTTATTCTTTTTCACATGCCTTGATATGTCTTTCCTTTCGATTCTTTCTTATGTGCTATGCTATGTATTGTCATACCTTCCCGGATTTATTGTACTTTGCAGTCTATGCCATGTCTAAAATTTCTTTGTTGTGGTCCGTTGTGGCCCACTCTTGTTACATGCCTTCTTTGCTTCTTAGATAGTGACCCGTCGTGATGCACTCTTGTTAATGTCTTTTCTTGCTTACATGATAGTGGCCCGTCGTGGCGTACCCATGTTACATTCCTTCTTTGTTTACTAGATAGTGACCCGTCGTGGTGCACTCTTGTATATGTCTTTCCTTGCTTACATAATAGTAGCCCGTCGAGGCGCACTCCTAAGCAGTACTCTTGACATGACAAGTAAACCCGACATGACATGTAAAATATTGATTGTTGTTGTGACAGTCAATCCTGACTTGTTAAGTGTAACCCTTGTCTGGACACTGTGGTTGATTTTTCTGATTGTGATTTTACAAGCTATATGTCTCGTCTTGCATCATGTTTAGGACATAGATTCATGGTTACCACGGTCAGGGATTCATAGTGAATCTGACTATGTTAAACAACTAGATTGATCAAGTAGTTCATATAGAGAGATTTCCCAGTTATAGGTGATCCCGTTATCCCGGCCATACCAGTGGAATTGTAGCCTGTCGTCGAGTAGGGCGCATTTCCAACATACTGTCATGTGTTGCACTCTAAGTCGCCTAATAATTTTTGATAACTCTTGTAACCTCGTTTGGATAACCTGGATAGTCTGCATGGCTTGTGACTGCAGGAATATCTCAACTGCATCTTGTTAGTAATTAGGATCGTGATAACCCTAGTTAGCTAATGTATAAAGCCGGACTCATTGCTTGGCTGTGATTGTTGTATGGAGTCCAGTCTAGTCTAGTTTTGTCTAGGCAGTGTCCGAATTTGTTTATTTCAGTACATCATTGTTTATGCTTTACTTTTGTCGATAAATGATTAGAAACTAAGTTCTGTTCAGGAGAAGAGTTACAACCCCGATCCTTCTTTGGTTTATGGGTTGTAACTTGGGTTCCGGGATAGTTCCTAAGTTATCTTATCATTTATCGTTCTATATAGTTCTTATATACTCACATGTTTCAGTTATCGTATATGCTCACATGTCCCAGTTATCTAACATGCTCACATGTCCAGTTATATTACATGCTCACATGTACCATTTCTCTTATATTATTCAGTTTATGTCAACATGTTCACATGCTTCCGTTTAATTCATATGTCCACAGTTTACATTATGTCACATATTATTTACTTTATGCTCCATGTTGCTTTGCTTATTGTCTTTTCTATTCTCAGGATAAGTACATTGGTAGTGCACGAGTCTCGATCTGCATTTACTTATTTATGTCTCTATCCAATGCTATGTTAGTTATTGCTGGTTTTAGTTCATAGTTTAGCTTCCTTTGTGGTATTTGCTATTGGGGGTCTGACCCTACTGGTTTTGCTTGACCAGATCTGATAGAGGAGCCCAAAAGATCTTCCATACCATCTACTCGATGGTGACTACCCGGAGCACCAGAGTACCTTAGTAGGTTTTCTATTTCATTCTTCCACTAGTTATGTACATTATTCTTTTGTAGCGTTTAGCCTCCGAGCACGTATTTAGCTCGTGTTTTGGATCTTGATATTTAGCCTACGGGCCTAAACATGATTTGTGTATTCTAGACTATAGCTAGAGCTTATCATGTATGACTATTACTCTTGCTAGTTCTTCACTTTATATTGCTACCTTCATGATCATCCATGTATATATAGTTTGGGACGCTTTACTATTTTACGTCTGATGATCATACTTCTTGTACCTTGTATATTTGCCTGTGATTGAGATACCTAGGATTGCTTGACCTAGGATTGACTGTTGGATTGTTGTAGTAACCCCCATATCTTTACAGCTTATACGTTATTTTGGGGTACTGGAGTACTTTGGAATACGTAGCAGGCCTGGTCCGTCCCTACATGCTAGTATTCTGGTTCTGGGGCGTAACAATATAAAACACAAAAGAATTGCTTGTCGCAATAGTGTAGAATCAATGAAATCATGGCATAATTCTTCACGAAACACTTGCTACAGAATTGCTTTACATGAAAACTGATGCATGCTTTCTCAGGCCATATTTACTTAGCATATGCAAACCAAAGGATGAATCGATTAATGTTTATCACAACGATACGGCTAAAGTGCAGAAAATGACTAAGTTCGAAAGAAAGTATAAGTTTTCCAACAAAAAAAGAAAGTTAAAGGTTCTAGAAAAGAGATAGAATATTTCATAAATCTACAAAAACGGTCATTGGACAACTTATGCATAAGGGGTAGTTTCCTCGAACGGTTGCCTAAGCCAAGGAACCGATTCACCCGGGAGGAACGAGTATAGCTAGTGCCAGCAGGATTTGTACGAGTGATTCGGGAACTTTCGGGTCGGGCTTGCTAATCGTCGCGAAAGGATCGCCGTCTAATACAGTTATAGTCCACCATGGCTTAAAATTGCCAGTGACCTTCACACCCTTTCACTGCTTAAACTAATGCACGTGACACGAGATGAATATGATAGCTGCTCAATGTATACAATTTCATATGCTTGCCTGAAAATACGTTAACATGCAAATCAATCAGGATGGTTAGAAAGATCACCAAATAGGTAACATGTTTTATAAAACTGCTTGAACCAAATACAAAGCTTAGGTTTAATTGGCCACTCTCCAGTACATGTGATTGTACTGACCCTCGCTCTTTGCAGGTGATAGGAATCAAGCAGAACGCGCCAACTGACCAAGGCGACATTCGTGTTTTGAAGCTTCGACCGCGGGTCGAAGACTCCCGTCGCATCAACTTTTGAAGACTCTCTGCAAGTCCAAAAAACATGTCTCAGCTTCCCTCGCATCCAGGTGGCTGGAATACTTTTGTTGTAAATAAGGGATATATGTATAGAACGGCTATCTCATCAGCACTCCTTTTTTAATCGAGTCATGTTGTAAAGCCCGTGCGAGACGATTGTTATAGAGTCTGTAAATGATGTCTATTATCAATAAAATGCAAAGTTTCTCTATCTCAATGTGTTGTTCAATTTGTCTGTACTCTCTCTAAGTTATTGTGTTTCGAATTACCTTATGACTATGCCTTGTACGATCGCAACCTAGGTTCGCACGGCATCACGACCAGGGGACGACTATCGATTCTTCGGAATTGGGGCGTGACATAATGGTATCATAGCACGGCTTTACATCCTTGGCCTCTATTCTTAAGTTTCGAGGACAAAACTTTTTATTAGTTGGTTATGGTGTAGTGCCTCGTCCCTACATCGTGTCCCGTTTTCGTCCATGGGATGCGCGAGAAAGGAATACTGTCGCTACCTATTCAGTCGAGACCGATAGATCGGGATCGGTTGAATCGGTCGAACGGGAACGATTGAATTAAGATCCTTTTTCATTATGGAAAGGCTTCTTCGGAATCAAGTCCCATATTCAGAGGGTTGTGCCTCGAGGATTGGCTCTGCTACTGAGTCGGGAGAGACCTCCCGTTGCTCTGTTTTTCATGCCGCACTTGCTTTGGCTTTGGTTTTCGTGAATGTATTTTCGTGAATGTTTTTGACGGTTTTCATGCCTTGTGTTTTCGAACTTTGCATTCATATCGAACCCCTTGAATAGTGCAGTGTTCTAATTAATTGCTTATACGATTGCAGGTGATTACTTAGGCGACGTCTAAGTGCAGCCAACCAGTCCCTCGCTTGAAGCAAAGACTAAGGTGAGTGGCTGACCTTCTTCGCCTCGACCTTTTATTTCAAAATTGATATGAAACACAAAAGAATTGCTCGTCGCCATAGTATAGAATCAATGAAATCATGGCACGATTATTCACGAAACACTTGCTATAGAACTGCTCTATATGAAAACTGATGCATGCTTTCTTAGGCCATATTTACTTAGCCTATGCAAACCAAAGGATGAATCGATTAATCTTTATCGCAACGATACGGCTAAAGTACAGAAAATAACTAAGTTTGAAAGAAAGTATAAGTTTTCCACCAAAAATAGAAAGTTAAAGGTTCTAGAAAAGAGAGAATATTTCATGAATCTGCAAAAATGGTCATTGGACAACTTATGTATAAGGGGTAGTTTCCTCGAACGGTTGCCTAGGCCAAGGAACAGATTCGGCCGAGAAGGAACGAGTATAGCCAGTGCCAGCAGGACTGGTACGAGTGATTCGGGAACTTTCGAGTTAGGCTCGCTATCCACCGCGAAAGGATTGCCATCTTACACAGTTATAGTCCACCATGGCTTGAAATTGCCAGTGACCTTCACACCCTTTTACTGCTTAAACTAATACATGTGACATGTGATGAATATGATAGCTACTCAATGTATACAATTTCATATGCTTGCCACAAAACATGTTAACATGCAAATCAATCAGGATGGTTAAAAAAATCACCAAATAGCTAATATGTTTTATAAAACTGCTTGAACAAAATGGAGAGCTTGGGTTTAATTAGCCACTCGCCAGTACATGTGATCGTACTGACCCTCACTCTTTGCAGGTAATAGGAATCAATGAGAACACGCCAACTGACCAAGGCGACGTTCGTGTTTTGAAGCTTCGACCGCACATCGAAGACTCCCGTCGTATCAACTTTTGAAGACTCTCTGCAAATCCAAGAAATATGTCTCGGCATCCCTCACATCCAGGTGGCTGGAATACTTTTATTGTAAATGAGGGATATATGTATGGAACAGCTATCTCATCGGCACTCCTTTTGTAATTGAGTCATGTTGTAAAGCTCGCGAGACATAATTATAATAGAGTCAGTAAATGATATCTATTATCAATAAAATGCAAAGTTTCTTTGTCTTAATGTGTTGTTCAATTTGTCTGCGCTCTCTCTTAGATGTTGTATTTCGGATTACCTTATGACTATGCCTTGTGTGATCGCAACCCAGGTTCGCACGGCATCACGCCCGGGGGACGACTATCGATTCTTCAGAATCGGGACGTGACACTTATGGTGGGAAGGTGATACTTATCAAGCACGTGCTCTCCTCCATTCCGATTTACACCTTGGCCGCCTGCTCTCCCCTAAGAAGGTCCTCTCCTACCTTGAGAATCTTTTCACCAAATTCTTTTGTGGCCATAGAGACGGTAAGGATAAGCGTTATTGTGCCAGCTAGGATTCTATGGCACGACCCACATCTGAGGGGGCCTAGGATTCTGTAGGTTGGTGCACATTGTCGATGCCTGTTCAATGAAGATGTGGTAGAAATTAAGAGAGCACCGCACCAGTGGGCTTGCTTCATGAAGGCCAAGTATTTTATGCATTTCCATCCATCGGTCGCCACCCACAACAACAGATCATTCGCTTCTTGGAGATGCATCCTCTCCGGAAGGTGGCTTGCTAAACCCCTAATTCATCTTCGACTGGGCTCGGAAGAGTCCTCTCTCTTATTCGAGCGGTGGTCGGGGGACGAACTTCTTCTACCATCTCCGACAGTCCCCAAGAATAGATCCATCAGGGACCTGTGCGGCGATGATGGGGCTTGGAACTGGGGACGGGCGCGAACGTGGCTCGGCGCGGAGGCTGCTGCAGCTTTAGCTGCCTCCGACATGGTGGTCGGGACGGGCTCCGACTCCCTGTGGTGGACTCAGAGGGCCAACGGGAGATTCTCCCTCGCGTCAGCACATCGTACGGCTCGGGTGCACGGTCCGGCATCCCCCATCGTCGCTCTACACCGGCAGTCTTGCATCCCTTTGAAGTGGGCCATTTTGTTATGGAGAGCTTTCCACCATAAACTTAATTTCTACCGACGACGCCCTTGCCACCATCGGCTTCAGTTTAGCGTTGGCTTGCCACTGTTACATGGAGCGCCAGCCTAAAACTGTGGACCACATCCTATCGTCGGGCGATCTCGCGGTCGGGGTGTGGCATCAGTTCAAGACTTCTTGCCTTCCGAAATCGGAGAGCGGATGCTTTGTCGTCCTTTTATCCATCTGGGGTAATGCTTCTCACGGTTACCAGATTGTTGCTGTGGCCATCACTTGGGTTATCTGAAAAAATTGCAACAAACACAGTATGAAGGCTATAAGTACAACAGTGCACAATTGATTTCGGAGGTAAGAAGACAAATTCATAAGGCTACTCATAAGTACAAGAACATCATGCCAAAATTTTGGTCCTTATTGTGATGTTTGGTGTGAGGTCTTGAGGCCTTTACGGGCTCGTTTGATCGAGACGTCTGGCCTCGGCGCAGGTGTCTCCTTTTTGCTACTCCACCTTTTTTTTTTGTCAAGAGCTTACTTCTACAAGCATGTATTATTTTGCGCCTTTATATATCAATATATGGATTGGTCGTTTGATATATATATATATATATATATATATATATATATATATATATATATATATATATATATATATATATATTTATATATATATATATATATATGGGTGTCTGCGCATCCCCATCAACCCCGTGGCCACTGCCACCCAACCGGGTTGATGCAGGAGGGGGGCTTGATCCCGGGTCTCCCAGTCGAGATCCCCCCTTGTGCCACTTGCACTACGAGTGCCGGACATATATATATATATATATATATATATATATATATATATATATATATATATATATATATATATATATATATATATAGACACATACATATATATACACATACATATATATACACAAGTATAGTCCCAATACCCCTAAAACATGACGACCGCATCCAATTGGTGGATTAGAGTCAAGTTAGCATAGTAGATAGCTATAGTGATGTATTGTGTTGAATGTGTTAGGGTTATATACTAAAAGCATCACTTTTTTAGTAACCTTATTTCCTTAAATTTTGAATGAGAATCATATGGACAAATGTTTGCATATTGTATTTGTTGCAAGTGTTAATGCAAATGTCTGATATTCTATATTATAGATAATATGGTGTGTGGTGTCACACAGAAGATCATATTATCAGTTCCATATGGAGTATATAAATAGTTCACAACCTAGATGGACTTGGACAATCTATTGGAAAGGTTGTAGTGTAATCTGGTATTAGTCTATCTTGACTATAGGTTTATACTAGTATACTTTGTGTGTATTAAACATGACCACTTAAGATTGTTCTCTTTGTACTGACTACATAAGAGAACAAACACCTCTGTTATTATGGATGCTTGTGCTCTTAACCCGGATATAATAATGGACATGTATATGCAGTGTGCATTATTTTGACTCATAAAAGAGTGAGATTCATTATGGATCGACAACCTCTATGAATTGGGTAATAACATTGTATGTATGATGGGCTGTTGATTATAAATGGAATCCATGTCCCGATACATCGGGTTGATGATGTCCCCTTAAGGAGCTCATAAGGATTGTCATGTAAACCCTATAGGTGGACTATATCCGACATGACAAATAAAGTTGAGCGATACTACTTAAGGATAAAAGATGTCGAATCAATATAGTTGTCAGTAACTTAATTTGATCGACGGACATACGATATCTTAATATGGGGAGCCAAACGAGCATATAATAAAAGGAGCCTACAAACATAATTTGGGATTAGGGAGGTAGTGCAACAATAGCTCATTAGTGGACCGAGCTATTGTTAATGGGCCTGGATTGTGTGTTCGGGCTGAACATGGGATATCCAGATCCGTTAGGAGGCATAACCCTAATTTCTCCTCATGGTCCCTGTCACCTCCAGTTTTCATGAACAGGGGTATTTTGGTAATTTTCTACTTTAAAATTATTTTGGAATTATTTATTTATTTATTGTATTATTTTGGGGTTGTTTGAGTCGGGTTCGAATTTTAACTCATTCGGACTTGTTTCGACTTGTTTCGGGGACCCGGGATAGTTTTGACTCTAGCGGGCCCACACATTAATTAGCCATGACCCACAATTTTACCATCAAAAGTTAGAGGGATTAGTCATGACCCCATGGATTAGGTTAGACATAATTAGAACATTAGGTTTACATTTTTAACCTCCAAACCCTAAGCCAACTTGTATTGAGCTAATAAAGCAATAAAGGGGCAAACTTGTAATTAGTAAAAAGGGGGTATTCGAGCCATATGGCCGGCTACATGTAGGTGGGGAGGAGAGAGAGAGACATCATCATTTGTTCCCATCCACTTTCTTCTTCTTATTCTCCAAGGGTTCTTTCTATTTTTTGAGAGCTCCACCATAGTTTCCATCTCCAAAATAGGTAAATCTCTTCTCTAAATTAGTTTTCCATTGCATGTAGAATGATTAGGAACCCATAGAAATGTTTCCCATGGTTGTGTCTCCATTAGAGTCTATTTCGTGTCCATTTGGACATTTGTAGAGGTGTCCAATATGTAGGATCGTGTCCTAATAGGAAAACCCCCTATTTGGACACATGTAATTTGTTTGTGCATTTATTTTGGTGTGTTCTAATATTATTCCAGAATTTACATGTGTTTAGGAATGATTTCTCCTATGTATCATATTATCATTATCTATGTATATGTATATATATGGTTATATATATACATATCATTATCTATATATATATGGTGGTTTATATATGTGGATATATTTGGGAATGTGGTGTATGTTCTGGTGTGGGAAGGAGGCCACAGGTTCGGCCAAGAGCCTGAGAGTATGAGTGTAGGTGTGTATGTTAGTAGTGGTGGTGTTTGATGATTTGGTTGAGAGGAGTTGTGAGTTATAGAGAGAGATGTAGAGTGATTTGTAGGGAGGAGAAAACCAATTCCTGCAGTCCAGAAATTTCCCCACACTGCTGTCCAAACACCACTCAAAAACAGTTCCTAAAACCCATCCTTAGCTGCCCCAAGCATGTCCAGTTTTGCCCCATGGCTGTCCAGATTTCAGCCATGGATTGGCAGTCCATTAGCCCCCAAATGTCCACTTTTAATAGCCCATAAAACCCCACTTGGCTGTCCTGTTTTAGCCCATGTATACTGTCCATTTCAGAGCCACAAATGGATGTCCCTTGGACTTCATTTCAGTCCATATATACACCTATACATGTTGCCCCAACAGTCCCCATTTTGCTGTCCATACCACTCAAGGAAAGCCCCAAAACAGTCCACCTTTTTTCCATGTTGGCTGTCCCAATATAGCCCATGGTTGGCAGCCCCTTAGTCCCATTTAAACACCACATATCAGCCTCTATTTTGACACCAAATCAGTCCCTAACTTGCCTCATATGACAGCCCCAATCAACACTAAAATCAGTCCACTTTTGCACCACATATCATTCCACATATTGGCTTTGTGTGTGTGTAGTTGTGAGTTTGTGTGTGTGTGTGTGTGTGAGAGCCTAAGTGAGTGTGTCTAGTAGCCTATAGTTTAGCCTATGTGCAAACTAGTAGGAAAGCCTATAGGAGAGTCTATTAGAGTGTGTTTTGGTGAGAGGGTTGTGTGTGAGTGAGTGTTAGGGAGTTATGAGGGTAAATTCATGATATGGGATTAGGAATAGGGTAAACCAATACCTATGTGTCCTAACATAGCCTAGATACCTAGGATACCTATTTTCCTTGGTAGGTAAACCTTAGATAGGTTGATATCTAGCTACTCTAAGGAGCCTAGGCTAGTACCTTGGGTATTTGCGGGGTTTTCTTGGGATTGGGCAAGGTATCGGGATTTACCTTGGTAGGATAAATGCTAGTTTTGCCTAGGAATAGGGTATTGGTGTTAGAAGTCTAAGATAGAGTTAGAACTTGATTTTCGTGGTTGGTAATGATCAAATATGGTGCTCATAGACTAGTTTTGACGTCGGTTGACCTTTTTGACCAGAAGTCAACAAAAGTCAACCGAGAGTCAAACTTAGCCTTTAAGCGACCCGATTTGACCGAAACCAACCCAGAGTTGACCAGTTGACTAAAAGTCAACAGTTGGTCAATATTAGACTAGTTTGACCTAGGGTTGACCTAGAGTTGACCAGAGTTGACTTTTTGACCAAAAGTCAACGGTAAGTCAACCTTTGACCCCGATTGACCTAGTTTGACTTGGATTGACTCCCAGTGACCTAGTATGACTTAGTATGAACCAGTATGACCTAGTATGACTTAGTTTGAGCTATATTGACCTAGTTTTGACTTAGACTTGCATTCATGGATTATATTAGTTTCCTTTTTCAGTATTAAGCCCTGTTTGACTCATAGTATCTTATTTTAGGTCTGTGATCACTCTGAGCGTCTGTTCATCTTATCAGCTCAGGAGCACAGGCGAGTACATTCACTGATAGTTTTCATTATCTTGATATCTACTATATCCGATTCAGTCATAGTATTTTACATGATTCCTGACACGACGGTTCACGGACTAGTATACGTCGGATCCTGTCATGAGATGTTATTCCTAGACTCCCTTGGTATATGAGTATGTGATATTCCTGTGTTCCTGTACTTATATAGACACTGATTTGGGAGTGGGCTGGCCCCCTGCTTTTGAACCCCGTGTCATGATGTGCCATGTCCGAATCCGTGATACTATTTGGGAATGGGGGAATTATTAGGGGTTATGTGATCAAAGCCTTCCTGTAACTATATTTTGCTAGCGCCACCCTCACCTCACGTAGGGTGCAGCAGACACCCCATTACCAGTTATCCAGGTTGGACGGTATGACTCTCCGTTGAGTACACCGTGGATTGCCGGGCCAAGTGGATAACCATCTCTTGCTTCCCCAGCCGATCACATATCGCTCTAATAGTTCAAATCGCTTTTACATTTATTTAGAGTATCTTATATTCCGGTTCAGCTTTACTTTCTGTACTTTTCACCATGCTACGATTTCCATTTCTCACATGTTCTATCTATCTTTTATACTGTACCATGATTTGAGACCAAGTTCTGTTTGGAAGAAGGGTTATAACTCCGGTCCTTGTTTGGTTCAAGGGTTGTAACTCGGCTTTCAAACGGTTCCCAAAGTCGCCTATATCTTTTGTCTTGTATTTCATTATTGATGTCTCTTATAGTATTTCTCAATTCATATGGAACTGCTGTTGGTATTTGAACTTGCTCATTTTCCTGACAGGATACGTTGACAAATTTTACAGATAATTCAGAGGCTGATTGCCCGACTTACTATGGGGTTGAGTCTGATGGACTAGATTTAGACCGTAGCTTGTTAGTAGAGCCACTAGACTTTGCTCACCCTGAGTAGCATAGTTTGGTTAGGTTTGCCTGGCCTGCGAGCCAGCTAGTACATTTCAGTTTTGTAGTATCTTATATATTTTCTGAGACTTGGATGTTTATGTTTAGCTCTGACTTGTGGATTTTGGAATGCATTTCCTGTTTTATCTATCATATCTCTTTTCCATTGCTATCTACCTTAGTTTGATATATGTGATTGAGACTGTATTGCTATGTCACCTCCATTCGGAGTGTATATACTGTACAGGTATATTTAGCTGTTTTAGTCGTAGTATTTACAGATCCTATATACAACGTTCTACCGCCGATACTGTGGCGTAGGCTGGACGTAACCACGTGCTCGTGCCCCTCTTCAGGGTACGGGTCGTGACACGTTTTTGTGGTGGCCCATGCAGGTCAGTGTCGCAACTAGTGTGAACTCGTAATGGTGCTCGACTTAGAGTACTAATTACGAGCCTACAATTAGGACATAGGATCTAGGGTATGATAGGAGTTACTCAATCACATGTTAGGAGATTCTGATCTTTTGATTACCATGACAAATTCTTTTTGCATTGAATTTAATTGTCCGTCTTTGATATTCCTATCATGTGCCATATTGATTCCTTGTTTCAATCTATCCTCAGGATGACGATCACTCGCTCTCAGGCATCGGGTTCTAGCGCTGTACCAGAGAGGCCCGATCCGGCAGAAGGTCTTCCACCTCCGGCAGCGGGAGCTACAGCTGAGGGAGCTGCCACCTCAGTTCCTGTCCTTCCGGCGGGAGCAACAGTAGAGACGGTTCCAGGAGGTCTTCCACCACCAGCAGTAGGACCGCCCCTGGTCATCCCTGACATTCTTCTACCGCCGCCTCAGTTACCGGCAGACACTCAGGGTATAATGGCCCTTCTGCAGCAGATACTGTAGACACAGAGAGCATAGGCAGAGGCACAGTACCGTCAGGCAGAGGTGCTGCGACAGACCATGGAGAACTCACATCAGCTAGCTATGGCAGCAGTAGAGAGAGGTGCACCGGCTACAGTTCAGGGAGCACCAGCACAGCAGCAGGGTCAGGGGAGGCCCGGTACACACCTCGACTTCAGGAAGATGAACCCGCGGGAGTTCAAGGGTACCGAGGGTATCCTATACGCGAACGACTGGCAAGAGGATGTCCAGCGGAGTCTGGAGTTGGCAGAGGTCCCGAGGGGTCTGTGGGTGACTTCTGCAGCGAGCCAGTTCTTTGACAGAGCGCTGACTTGGTACCGTACGGATTCGCGTGCATCAGTGAGAGGTATATCTTGGGAGGACTTCAGAAAACTCTTCAAGGAGAAGTTCTACCCAGATGTAGCCTTGACAGCTTTGGAGGGGCAGTTTGCCAGTCTGGTGCAGGAGAACTCGTCGGTAGACGAGTATGCAGCGGAGCTCTTCCGCCTGAGCAGGTTTGCACCCAGTTTGGTCCAGGATAAGGGGTGCAAGGCCCGGAGGTTCAGAAGGGGTCTCATTCATGCAGTGCGCACTCGCACATCTAGGAGATGAGATGCGACCTTTGAGCAGATCTTGATGGAGGCTCAGATTGCAGAGGAGGACTTCGGCCTGAAGTCGAAGAGGAGCAGTGACGCTATTGGAGCTAGTTCGAGTGCAGGGCCAGCGAAGCGCCCACATTTCCAGCAGAGGCAGTTCCAGCAGCAGCAGCCTCAGTTGCAGATCCAGTAGGCACCGGCGCGTGCCCAGCAGCATCAGGGTCAGGGTCAGGGTCAGGGTCATAGGCCGGCTACACAGTGTAACTTTTGCAGGAAGCCAGGTCACACTAGAGAGGTCTGCAGGAAGAGATTGGGCGTCTGCTTATACTGTGGGGCGCCCGATCACCAGCTGAAGGACTGCCGTATTCGAGGAGTCCAAGGAGTCCAGGACAGAGCACAGCCGGCCAGAGGACCAGCGGTTCAGCAGAGGGGTCCTCCACTTCAGACGCAGCAGCAGCGTTTCCAGCAGCACCAGAGGGGAGCCCCTGCGGGCAGAGTGTTTACCCTGACAGCAGAGGAGGA
Organism: Iris pallida; assembly: GCA_029216955.1. Classification (NCBI taxonomy): domain Eukaryota; kingdom Viridiplantae; phylum Streptophyta; class Magnoliopsida; order Asparagales; family Iridaceae; genus Iris; species Iris pallida. Next base: position 8,214,736 of record JANAVB010042219.1, on the reverse strand, counting down.
GGCAGAGCCAGTAGGCGATGTAGTGGCAGGTCACGTTCTTCTTGATTTATTCCCTGTATTTACCTTATTTGATTCCGGTGCCTCTCATAGCTTTGTGTCTGTCTCCTTTGCTCTGAGACACAATATTATTGCTGAACCCTTGGGTAGGACTTACAAGATATTGACCGGGGGAGGCATCATCCTAGTCAACAATATCTGCAAGGGGCGGAGAGTTACTGTAGGAGGCCGAGTTTTGGGTACGTTCTTGCTCGTAATACCCCTTTCGAGGTACGATGTGGTACTCAGAATGGATTGGTTGAGCATGCACCATGCTAGTATAGATTGCAGAGGAGGTAGGATTTTGTTTAGGCCGCCGGGAGATCCAGAGATTGTGTTTGCCAGAGGAGCAGCTGAGCCGGTAGATGGGTTCTGCGGAGCTTTACTGGCGGGGCAGGCATTGTCGCATCCATTGATAGCTGACTTCATGGATGTTTTTCCCGAGGAGTTGTCTGGGATGCCGTCGGATAGAGACGTTGAGTTATCTATAGACCTAGTGCCAGGTGCTGAGCCCATTTCACAGCACGTCTATAGGGTCAACAATAGCGAGTTGGCGGAGCTGAAGAAGCAGGTCGACGAGCTGCAGGACAAGGGATTCATTAGATCCAGTTCATCACCTTGGGGAGCGCCAGTCCTATTTATACCGAAGAAGGATGGTACAATGTGTATGTGCATCGACTACAGGGCGCTCAACAACCTCACTATCAAGAATAAGTACCTATTGCCGAGGATCGATGACTTGTTCGATCAGTTGAGTGGTGCCAGGGTGTTTTCAAAGATAGATCTGAGGTTCGGCTATCATCAGCTGAAGGTGAAGCAGGAAGACATTCCGAAGACAGCTTTTCGGACTCGTTACGGCCAGTACGAGTTCAAGTGATGCCATTTGGGTTGACCAACGCCCCAGCTGTGTTCATGAACTTGATGAACAAGGTATTCCATCAGTACCTTGACAAGTTCGTGGTGGTCTTCATAGATGACATCCTGGTCTACTCGAAGACGCCGGAGGAGCACGAGGAGCATCTGAGGATTGTGTTCGAGACTTTGAGAAAGGAGCAGTTGTATGGGAAGTTGTCGAAGTGTGAGTTCTTCCTGGACCAGGTCGAGTTCTTGGGTCATGTTGTGACCGAGCACGGGATCTCAATAGACCAGAGGAAGATTGCTGCGGTAGAGTCTTGGTCTACGCCCAGTACAGTTGCCGAGATTCGGAGCTTTCTGGGATTGGCGGGCTACTATCGGAAGTTTGTCCAGGATTTCTCGTGGATCGCGGAGCCGATGACTAGACTTTCCAGGAAGGACGTGGAGTTCGTCTGGACTGAGGAGTGTCAGGCCGCCTTCGATGAGCTGAAGAAGAGGTTGACATCAGCTCCTATCTTGACATTGTCGTCTGGGACCGGTGGTTTCTCGATTTACAGCGACGCTTCTGGCCGGGGTCTGGGTTGTGTACTTCAGCAGCACGGGAAGGTGATTGCCTATGCATCTAGGCAGTTACGTTCTCATGAGAAGAACTACCCGACTCACGATCTGGAGTTAGCCGCTGTCATCTTTGCCCCGAAGTTGTGGAAACACTATCTGTACGGAGAGCGGGTTGAGATCTTTACTGACCACAAGAGCTTGAAGTACGTGTCACTCAGAAGGAGCTAAACATGAGGCAGAGACGTTGGCTCGAGCTGATGAAGGATTTTAATATCGCCTTGCAGTACCATCCAGGGAAGGCCAACGTAGTTGCAGATGCCTTGAGCAGGTATCCAGTGGCTATGTATCTGACATCAGACCGTCATCTTTTGGCTGACCTGGACAGTTTGGGAATCGAGGTGATTATTCCGGGCATGGAGGTGCAGATGTGGGTTTACAGATTCAGTCTGAGTTGATGGACAGGGTCAGATCAGCGCAGTATAATGATGTTGCCCTGAGGTGCATCAGGGAGCAGGTGCAGGCAGGGCTGCTTGATGATTTCTCTATTGCCGAAGATGGGTCGCTACGGCACGGTGCTAGACTGTGCGTTCCGAGTGGAGAGCTTCGGAAGGAGGTTCTTCAGGAGGCTCATCGCTCTCAGTACTCTATGCATCCTGGTGCCAACAAGATGTACAGAGACCTGAGAGAGTACGTTTGGTGGTACGGCATAAAGCGCAAGGTAGCTCAATTTGTATCTCGCTGCTTGGTTTGTCAGCAGGTGAAGGCCGAGAGGCAGAGGCCTGGTGGGTTGCTACAGCCACTACCCATTCCTGAGTGGAAGTGGGAGCACTTCACCATGGACTTTGTGTCCGGACTTCCACGATCTCCAGGAGGAAAAGACGCGATTTGGGTCATAGTTGATAGATTGACCAAATCGGCCCATTTTTTGCCTTTCAAGGTGGGATTGTCTACGGAGAGGTTGGCAGAGCTGTATGTTCGTCAGATCGTGCGATTGCATGGGGTTCCTGTGAGCATAGTTTCAGATCGAGATAGCCATTTCACTTTCCACTTCTGGAGGAGTTTGCAGGCTAGCTTGGGCACCTCGCTCAAGTTTAGTACCGCTTATCACCCCAGACAGACGGGCAGTCGGAGAGGACTATCCACACCTTGGAGGATATGCTTCGCACGTGTGTGCTAGATCTCGGGGGTTCTTGGGAGGATCATCTTCACCTGGTAGAGTTTGCTTACAACAACAGCTACCAAGCCAGTATAGAGATGTTGCCATTCGAGGCTCTATACGGACGGAGATGCCGTACTCCCTTATCATGGGACGATGTTGGCGAGAGGGTGCTGTTTGGACCAGAGATGGTGGTGGATGCAGCTAAGAAGGTCCGGCTGATTAGAGACAGACTTCGGGTGGCTCAGGATAGGCAGCGGCTGTAGAAGTATGGAAAATATCAGAATAATGCTCTATGCGGCTCGGAACAAGAGAACCCCATGCGGCTCAAACAGGAGCAGTCCCATGCGGTTCAGAGAGACTCTCAGTCTCATGCGGCTCGGAACAAGAGAACCCCATGCGGCTCATACAGGAGCAGTCCCATGCGGCTCAGAGAGACCCTCAATCTCATGCGGGTCGGGGCAGGAGAGTCCATGCGGCTTACATAGGGACAGTCCCATGCGGTTTAAAGAGTCTCCCAGCCGCATGCAGTTCAGAAGTACATGCGGCTCACATACAACAGAGATATGCGGCTCGATCGACACCACGTGTTCCTTCACACAGCTGGCCATCAAGTAATGGCCTTATTTAATGCTCTGATTTGACAGCTGACGGCTCTGACATGAAGTGTCATGATGGTCCTGTCATAACGATAGACTCTTCGAGAACAGAAGAAAATCTCTGATGCGATCCAAGATTGCCACGTGGCTACTCCCATGCGGCTAAATTGAAGAACAGTTTCATGCGGCTGGCAAGAATCATCTTCATGCGGCTCACCAAGAAGCCATCCCATGCGGCTCACTGAGATGCTGTCTCATGCGGTTCATGGATATCATGCGGCTCTGGCAGAGTCCACCATTAAGACACGTGGCAAAGATTCAATTGCCCCCACGACTTGACAGCTGGTAGCAGGGATGCTTATGGGATGAAGATCAATCAGAGATTTACCAGATCCCAATGACCATATTTAACATTATCCTCATAATTAATAAGATCAGGTCATATCATTCATGATCAAGCCAATAGGACACGTGGCGAGAGATCCGAGCTTGATACAACCAATCATGAAGATTTAAAGCAATCAGCATTAATTATTCACAGGATTCGATACTATCCCTATTTATGGCCCAGATCCCTCACGCTTAAAGCTAATGGTCCAGATTGATTAAGCATCAGGCCGCCGCCACTTTGAGAATGGGTAATCATCCAAACCCTAATGATGCCCCTACTATTATAAATAGCAAGGTGCCATTCCCTTGTAAAAAGATATACGGTCAGAGAGAGATACGCTTATACAGAGAGACCCCCCCAATAATCAGAGAGAAAATACACAGAGAGAAAGAGAAGCCAGAAGAGTAGTAGAGGGAGAGCAAGAAGAGCATTTCTTCATCAACGCCAACCGTCTCTTCACAGGAGCCAAGGCTGCATACCGATCGTCCAAGGAGTAAGGCAGGGCTGCCGTCGCCTTCCCGAGCCTCTATCGTCACCCCCCCAGAATCTAAAATAAATAATTGTACTTAGACTGTTGTACCTAGGTTTTCGACCCTAGGCTTTCTTTGTACAAGCGAGTTTGTAATGTGAAGTAAAAGTCCAGTCCTCCGATAATTTTTATGTTCTTTTATATTTTATGGCAAACACGATGGCGACTCTGCTGGGGACAAACTTCTCCACGGCTGAGGAGTTGGTGATGCAGTCGGATGCAGCCAAACTTGGCTCCACGCAACAAAAGATGGTCGTCCGCTTCGACCAACAGGCGTTTGAAGAGATGCTCTTTGAAGGAAGCGTTGGCCCGGTCCAGAAGCGCACCCGCACGACGAAGGCTCGCAAAGAGTGGAGGCCAAAATCATTTGCTCCTCCCCAAGCCCTCGACGGGATACCCTCTGTTTCTCAAGACGGCGAGAAGGACTCTTCTGCGGCCCCACTTCAGACCGTAGACAACTCTGCTGTCCCCAAGTCCGGCAGAAGAAAACACTATGATGCTGGACTTGCAGGGGCAGAGAGAAACTCTCTGCGATCCGAGCCGCATAAGGGTATTAGCCACAGGGAGAAAGCTCATGCGGCTGCATCCGCCAGCCGCATGAAGAAAACTCATGCGGCCATATCTGTCAGCCACATAGTTTATGCGGCTACAGTTGCCAATCGCATGGATGAGACTCATGCGGTCACTGAAGTCAATCGCTTGCAGAAAACCCATGCGGCCACAGTTGCCAACCGTATGCGGCCAGCCTGCACGGTCGTGACTCCCAGTCGCACAAGAATAACTCATCCGACAACAGAAGATAACCGCATGCAGACAGCCTGCACGGTTTCTAATCCTAGCCACATAGCATCCGTTCCATGCTCTTCTCGATCAGTCTTCGACCGTCTCTCGTACGGTCCTGACCCTGATGGTTCTCTGGATGATAAGCCAGACTCTGTGGCATTCAACTTAGACTCTTCCTATTGTGCACCCGCAAGTGCTAAAAAGAAGAAGTCTAGGGCAGCACGGGCTCATCAAGCCCAGTCAGCTGCCCCAACCTCTGACTGTCGGGGTGTCCCGTTGACTATCACGCGGGCCTCTGATGGAAAGTTGTATAGAACCACTCGAGTCCAGCCCCCGGCGGCAAAAGGACAAAGTGGTTCCTCTGACCTGCGTGAGGCGATCCTCCACAAGCGCAAGGAAAGAGAAGGGGTTTCGGTATGCAAAGAGTCCCCGCGTGGACGTCACTGCACACAAATCATCATCAACTGCTGTTGCAACAACGCGGCAGCGACGGAAGACCGGTCGTCAGTCTTTCAAAGACTACAGCATCCGAGCTCAGAGGACGAGGCACCTCCTGTTGTCTCCTATAATTCTACTCAGAAAGTCCCCGTCGAGGGGAGAGGGAAGAAGACAAGCATCTCCAGCCCCAAGATATCAACCACTACAGCTAAGAAACTGTCGTCTAAACGGTTGTCCTCTACCGAAATATTTCAACACACCCGTTCAAAGACGAAATCTGCTGCAATGGGAAATTCATCATCTACATCGCTGGGGGTCGTGGGAACTGGGGGTAGCACTCCTCCGAACATCTACAACGATCCGATGTTTCAAGGAGACGAGCCCGGGAAAACAACTCTCCCATCAGGTACAACAGACGCCGATGTCTCCGAGGACATCCATGACTCTTAAGATGAAGCAAGCTCTGAGGCTGGGGGTACTCGAGTCCGAACCAGAAGAAAATATTCCCACATATCCCGATGACTTCTCGGTACATGGGTATGACTCGGAGGATACATCCCCCACCGTCCCTTCCGTTTCTCATCATACAAGAACGGTGTTCATGACAGACAGCAATCAAAGAGGTTCCAGTGATCGCCAGCGCATCGACAATCTCGAAGCCATATTACTTGCTTTGGTCAAGTCTGTAGACGAGATTAAAGCAGCCCTTCCCACTCTGCAAGGAGGGACACATGGCCAAACAAGCGCGGGTCCCGCGGTCAATGCGGACTCGAATTCGGCGGCACCGAACCCGGGCACCAATCCTCCCGAAATAACAGCCCCTACCGCGACAGATGAGGCCCAAGAAGTAAGAAAAGAGGTTCAGGAGCTCCGAGCCATGTTTCATGCCCGAGAAAACACTCAAGATCTCAGAATTCGCCAACCATACCCTGTAGAATGGAGGGATGTTCCATTCCCACCAAGATATAGGTCGTTCAATATCAACCCGTATGATGGCAAGACCTCAGCAAGCCGATACATCACTTACTTCGAGGTCACCACCGACCATCTGCCCCATGATGATGCTATCCTCACGCGATTATTCATTGGGGCATTGGAAGGAGTCGCCTTCGACTGGTATTGCAATCTGCCGGACAACTGCATCCACTCCTTCGCCGGCTTCAAGCGCATGTTCTTGGAGAGATTCTAGGAAGTAGGGCAGGATGTCACCATGTCCACCCTCATGGACGTCGTCCAAGGGGAGAAGGAGCTGACAAGAAACTACATCGAGCAATTCCGCCAAACCGCTATGAAGCTGCCGTCCGAAAATCCAGATTCCTCTTTAATTAAAATTTGCCAAAAGACATTGCTTCCAACGATCAGTCTCTGGATGGGCGAAAGTCAATTCAAAGATTGGAAGACGTTCATCATCAGCGCCACAAGCGCCGAAGAACGACTGAAGAAGGCTCGCCAACTAGGATTACACATCTCAGAAGGAGAAAACAAGGGCAAGCGTCCCAACAACGATAATAGGGGTAGCCCCTCCAACAATCGGGACAGCAAGGAAAAGCAGGCTATGGTGGCCGATACAGCACAAAAATCTGAGCCGAAGCCAGCAGACAAATAATGGCCGCAAATCACTTACTCCTTCGAAGACGGTCACGTCAAACCCATCTTGGACATGCTCATACAAGGGGACAGGATTCAGCTTCCTCCACCAAGACGGGAACCGTGGCCGGCAGAGATGGAGAATCTAAAGTACTGCCATTATCATCGCTATGTCCATCATGCTACACACGATTGTTACCAGCTGAAATGGTACATCCAGAACCTCATCGATTCAAATGCTCTGGCCATCGATTTCGAAGAGGTAACCGTGGCGACTAATATGGTGTCCGTACAATTCGGCAGCTTCCCTTCGACGGAGACTCAAGACGGGGTGGTCCCCGTCCCTCTAGCGACAATGGAGATTACCAATCTTCCACCTCCCCGAGATCAGGCTGCTGGTCTAGTACCCCTCACCGTATCACGAGGGGAGGTCATGTGGATCCATCTAGACTTGGTGTCAGAAGTAACTCGGCCCACACCATCTTCCACCGACAAGAAGAAAAGTGGAAAAGTCAGGACCTGCCACACAATCTCGACAGACAACGATGAAGCTACAGCCGTCGTCACGCGGTCCGGAGCACAATCCCAACCTGTGGTTGACAATCCAGCTGAAAATCATCAACCCACTACAACTGATGCTCCGGGACCGGCTCAGCCTTCGACGACCGACAAGCCTAGGCCGAGGGAGACTCGCTTCGACAAATCCCTCCAAAAAGAGACAGCCCAAGGGCTAAAGAGGACCTACAACTTTGACATCTTAGCACAATTGGCTAACACACCGGCCAAGTTGTCACTATACGAACTCATAAGGCTCTCCAAGGACGTTCGTATTGCATTAAGCGAAGCACTCCAAAATGTCGATGTCTATCTGGCTCAATCCAACCTCACCGGGGAGGACTCACCCATGGATCTCCAAGACAGTGCCTACATAGAAGCAATGCCCAATATCGTCTTCACTCCGCAGGATATGCTCATCAAAACCAACCTACACGATCGCCCGCTATACTACACGGGATACATCGGCAACGTGAAGGTGGATCGGATGCACATAGATCCTGGCTCTTCCATAAGCATCTTCCCGAAGGGTCTGCTATATCATCTCCGTATCCCAATGCATCGCCTGACGCCTACAAGCACCGCCATCAGCGGTTTCAATTCGGGCAGGAGCTACCCTATTGGAAAGATTCGTCTGAAGTGTCAAATTGGCAACCTCCAATCCGAAGTCACCTGCTACGTCATAGATGCAGACACTTCTTACAACATCCTCTTGGGACGCCTATGGATACACGATTACATGATCGTGCCTTCCACGCTACACCAGTGCTTCAAATATGTAGACAAACACGGCTTCGTGAAGACGGAATTTGCTGACATCGATCCCTTCAAAGGGGTCGAATCTTACTACTCGGACTCCTGCCTATACGAAAAGTCGAAGAGGCACCTTGATGAAGGAAATGAACAAGCTAGTACCGAGACGGCCACAGGATCAGAAGAGCCTCTGACGATCCACCTCCAAGCGCACAAACCGGGAAGGTCCGTACCCCTTACTGCCACTCTGCGGAAAGACGCGATCAGCCTCTCGGTGCAGGAAGAGCAGATGATAATCCGGCTGCCATGGTCCGGCCAAGTGTCGAGACCCACAACGGGGCCACTGACAATCAGACTGCCGAGAGTCGGTCAACCCCAAACGGAGAAGCTCAATCCCTCCGATAGGCCACTGACGATATGCCTTCCCAAGAAGGGTCGTCACCCCGATGCAAAGTCTGACACTTCTAGCGAACCAGCCACTCCTCGCTCCACGTCAAGTGCCAAACTGAGGGTTGCTAGTCTGCCAACAACTCCACGCTCTACTCCATCAACTGAACCACTGACAATCAAGCTTCCCAGAACGTCCTCTCAGTCTTCATTCACACAGGGGGTAGCCGAAGAGAAACCAGAGTTAGCCAAGTATGTGGCTGCCCACACTGATGTTCCCTCCGCTGATGATGTAATCCCCCTAGAAAAGATACCTTACTTCATCAATAAAAGGTTATCTTTGAACTACACCGAGCTCAATAAGCTATGTACAATGTATGCTATGGAACACGGTATAGGCACTCACCTACACACACAAGTGACAAATGTGTACACCGCGATCCAGCTTACTCCAGTAGAAGACGCTTACCGTAATCGAGGGAGGAGATCATCCGATCATCTTCGGCCGGACGAACAACCCGCATCCCTTCACCAAAGAGGAAGCCGACCTCGGGTCAGATGCCGGAAGACTGCCTCTATATCTTTATAGCCCCCAATCCAAATATCTTATGCAGAAACAGGGGTATGATCTGGAGACGACGCCAGGTTTGAACTATGGCATTGGGCGACGATTACCTTTGAAGCCGCCGGTCCCGGCAGGCAAACCACGAGACTACTATAGCAAAACTCGATGCGGGTTAGGGTATGTAACGCCTACTACGACCCCTGAGAGTTCAGATAAAGAATGCGACTGGCAGTCACATTCAACCGGGTCACCAACTTCTGACTCGGTTACCAGCATCGGAGATGTGTTCAGACAAGTCATGTCAGTCAACATGGCATTCGCCGACGCTTACGAAGAAGACGAAGACATCCCCGAGATCCTCGAGCTAGAGCCATGGGCCCAGCAATTGGATGCACAATAGGAAAAGCGGTTTGAACTAAGAGAACCTCCTACTGAAGATGAAGTCATACAAGTTGACCTCGACATTGAATCTTCTCCAAAACCAATTTTTGTCAGTAAAAGCCTAGCAGAAGAAGAACGGGAGTCACTGCTAGAACTTGTCAGAGAATACATTGATGTGTTCGCCTGGAGCTATGAAGACATGCCAAGGTTAAATCCCGACATTGCTCTTCACAAACTCAACATCCGGCCAGATGCGAAGCCAGTCAAACAACAATAGCGACGCTTCCGCCCGGGCATCATGGATGCGATCGAAGCCGAAGTCAACAAACTGATTGCCAGCGGTTTCATTCATGAAGAACAACATCCCGATTGGGTCGCCAATATAGTGCTCGTCCTCAAGAAGAATAGGAAGATTCGAATCTGCATCGACTTTCGCAATCTGAACGAGGCGTGCCCCAAAGATGAATTCCTCCTTCCTATCACAGACATCATGATCGACAATACCTGCGGCTTCGAACGTATATCATTCATGGATGGCTTCTTGGGGTACAACCAAATCAAAATGTCTCCTGACGACGAAAAGCATACATCATTCCGAACACCAATTGGCACGTACTGCTACACAGTCATGCCTTTCGGTTTAAAGAATACCGGCGCCACATATCAAAGAGCCATGAGCATCATCTTTAGAGACCACTTACGTAAGACAGTGGAGTGCTATGTTGACGATATAGCCGTTAAGAGTCGCTGCAAAGAAGACCATCTGCAGGATCTAAGGACGGTATTCGACCTAATGCGAGCGCACAATTTGAAAATGAACCCTACGAAGTCCTTTCTGGGCGTATCCAGCGAGAAGTTCTTGGGCTTCATCATCACGGCACAAGGTATCCATGTAGACCCTGAGAAGACGAAAGTAATCATGGAGATGGGTCCCCCGAGAAATCTCTGCGAACTCAGAGGCCTCCAAGGGAGGCTAGCTTACATCAGGAGATTCATTTCTAACCTCTCCGGGCGATGCCGACCGTTCACGTACCTCATAAAGAAAGGAGTCTCATTCGTATGGGATGAGGAATGTCAGCGTGCTTTCGACATCATCAAAGAATATTTGTCAAATCCTCCATTCTTGGTGGCCCCGGTTCCTAGAAAACCATTCCTGCTCTATGTACGAGCAATGGAACATTCCCTCGGGGCTCTGCTGGCTCAAAACAACGACGCAGGCCATGAGCAAGCCATATATTACCTCAGTCGAATGATGATTGGGCCAGAGCACCGATACACTGCGGTGGAGAAGGAATGCCTCGCCCTGGTGTTCGTCATTCAGAAAATGCGACACTATGTTACCGGACAAACGATACATGTGATCTCACGAGTCAACCCTCTCAGGGTCCTCATAACTAAACCAGGGGCACTCAGCTCTCGCCTCGCTACATGGGCAATATTGCTATCCCCTTATCATATGATCTTCGTCCCACAAAAGGCAGTCAAAGGTCAAGCCCTGGTAGACTTCTTAGCAGTCCACCCGGGCTCGGAGTCCTCCAGAATATATGAAGAGATCCCATATGAGGTTGCCGACTCGCATGCGACCTCTCGCGAGGCTATATGGCGAATGTTCTTCGACGGTGCTTCGAGGACAGGACCTAAAGGCAATGTAGTCGTTGGAGTCGGGCTAGTGCTGATCTTCCCTTCCAGATTGGTGATTAACCGCGCTTATTCCCTCACAGAGCCCTGTTCTAACAATGTGGCCGAGTACAACGCTCTGGTCATTGGCCTCTAACTCGTAAGAAAGCTGGGGGTAGAATACCTTGAAGCATACGGCAACTCCCAACTAATCGTCGATCAGATCCGGAGCTCATACGAGGTCCGCCACAAAGACATGATCCCGTACCATCAAATAGCGATTGACATCATCTCGTCGTTTGAGGGGTTCTTTATCGAACATGTCCCCAGACTCCGAAATATCGAAGCTGATGCCTTAGCTGGTCTTGCCGCTTCCCTAGCAGTTTCAAACTATGATCGCCAATCAGTGGATGTGATAGGCCACAAACTGGTCTGTTCCAAGAACAATATGCAATTCGTGGCGAGTTATTCCGCCCAGACGATCGATGATGCCCCAGATTGGAGACAACCATTCATCGACTTCGTCGTCTACGACATCCTGCCCGAGAATCCAAAGGAAGCCACTTCCATCAGACGGCGTACTCTCAAATTCTTCTACGATGCAGAGACGAGAATGCTGTATCGCCGCTCCTACGACAGATTATTGCTTCGGTGTCTGTCAAACGCAGATGCTAAAGAAGCCGTACGAGAAGCGCATGATGGCGTCTGCGGGGTCCACCAGCCCGGTCCTAAATTGTAAGATCGCCTTCGACGAATGGGCTACTATTGGCCCAAGATGGTGGCAGATGCAATAGATTATGCTAGAAAATACAAAGCCTGCCAAGTCCACGCGGACTTCATCCACCAACCATCCGAGTTTCTACATCTGACAGTGGCATCCTGGCCATTCGAAGCATGGAGAATGGATATCATTGGTCCAATCACCCCCACCTTCCTCCCGAGGACATCGCTTCATACTCGCGATCACTGATTACTTCTCTAAATGGGCGGAAGCTATCCCACTCGCAGAAGTTAAGACTTCAAACGTGATCAGCTTCCTTAAGCATCACGTCATCTACCGCTTTGGACTGCCCCGAAGGATCATCCATGACAATGGTCCGCAGTTTGCAAGCCACGTATTCTATCGGTTTTGCGATAAGTACCGTATTCAAAATTTCGCTTCGACACCGTACAATCCGGCAGCGAACGGGTTGGCAGAGGCATTCAACAAAACAATCATCAAACTCCTCAAGAAGTTTGTCTCCTCCAACAAACGCGACTGGAACGAGAAGCTCGGCGAATGCTTATGGGCTTATCGCACCACAGTTCGAACGGCCACCGGGAATACACCATTCTTCCTGGTATACGGGAGTGAGGCAGTCCTCCCATTGGAGACTCAGATCCCCTCACTACGCGTTGCCCTCACACATTAATTGACGACAGACGAAAACTACCATCGCTGTCTACAGGAATTGGAGGTACTAGATGAAAAGCACCTCTTGGCTCAGCAACGAATTGAGCTATACCAAGCACGCATCTCCGGAGCCTTCAACAAGAAGGTCAAAATCAGAACATTCCAGGTGGGCGATCTTGTTCTGGCAGTCCGGAGGCCGATGGTCATGACTCACAAGACCGCCGGCAAATTCCAGCCAAAGTGGGAAGGCCCATTTATCATTGAGACAGTATTCTCCAACGGTGCTTACCGCCTCGTAAAACAAAACGGAGACTTGCTCATGTTGCCCGTCAACGGTAAGTTCCTGAAGAAATATTATGTCTAAACGACATTCTCTACAGATCATCGAGTCATGTACCCGCTGGTACCGCTGAACTCACATCCACAACATTTCAGATTATCGAGTCATGTACTGGCTGGTGCCGCTGAACTCACCTCCACATTCCCTTCAGATTATCGAGTCATGTACCCGCTGGTGCCGCTGAACTCATACTTTCTCAATATTCTAAATTACCGAGTTATGTACCCGCTGGTGCCTCTGAACTCACATTCCGGTTACTCTTTCAGAAAGTAAGTCACGTATAAATATATCTCTGAACTTTCTTCCTGGAAGGGATCCTCCCTCATGATCCACTACCCGCACTCCCAGTGCACAAGAAGGGTAATCGATCCACAAATTTTCGAAACGGCCATGTCCTCATTACCTCTGAGTCGTTTTCACTTCCACCAAAAATAAACCGCCCCCTCGCATAGAACTTCCACGTTCTCCTACCTCTGAGTTGTTCTATGTACCCCCTCTTCATTGAGCCCACTCCTGCCATGTCCTCATTACCTCTGAGTGGGAAGGCTCCGTCGAAGAAACCTTCATGCTTGCCATGTCCCCATTACCTCTGAGAAAGTATGTCGGCTTCCTTTCAACCTATTATCTGTACCCACAATCGGAGTACGACAAGGATAATAGGTCCACAAATGTCTTCTGTTGACCACAAACATCCTCTGTTGACCACAAATGTCCTCTGTTGACCACAAATGTCCTCTATTGACCACAAATGTCCTCTGTTGACCACAAACGTCCTATGTTGACCACAAACGTCCTCTGTTGACCACAAATGTCCGCTATTGACCACGAATATCTTTCGTGAAGTCTTCCCTGCCATGTCCTCATTACCTCTGAGCAGGAAGATTCCACGGTAAAACCCTCATGCTTGCCATGTCCTCATAACCTCTGAGCAAATATGTTGGTTTCCTTTCATCCCATTATCCGTATCCTAAACCAGGATACGCCAAGGATAATAGGTCCACAAATATCCCTGGCTGAGCTTCTTAGCATAAATCCACCATCTTACCATGCCCCGGGAGCCCAGCTGCTCTACGGCATTTTTTTTCCAATACCGAGAGCACCCATGACCACTTTGCCATGGCTGTTCTGGATATCCTGACCAAACTTGTTATCCATACCTAAAACCAAGGTACGCCTAGGGTAACAGGTCCACAAATAATCCTCCAGCAAGTCCAGTTCTACGAACACCGTAAGTACAAGAAAGAGAAGATGAGTTGAAACATGCTCATTCATTCAAAACTCAAAGTGCTACATCATTTAGGATCACATCCTTTACAGAATCAAAACAAAAAGACGAAAGAGAAAAAAAACAGCAAAAGAAAAATAGAGAGTTGATCACTGCTCCGGGGCACATAAGGCCCCGAGACGGTCCGTCAGCAAGGCAACCGACCGCTCAAACCTCTGGGTAGCTCGACGCTCCGCCTCTTGGGTCACCACCGCCTCGTCCTCCAGTTGAGCATGGGCTTGCCAGTTATCCTCGAATCTCTTCAAGGCCCGCTCCAGGTTGACAGAAGATCGGGAAACCCTCTCGGCCTCCCGAGCAATCGACTCCTATTCCGCACGAGCAACCTCCAGTTCTGACTCTAAGAAGGTCAACTCCCTCTGGAGTGCGAGAATACGCTCCTTCGTATCAGCGATTCCACGAGAAGCAGACTCTTTTCGAGCCCGACAAGCCTGACTTTGACGACCCAGCCTGTCATACGAAGCGGAGAACTTGTCAAGGTCCCCTGCACAACTGGCCCGGCAGTATCTCGAGCGAGCTTGATCCTATCCCGAGCAGCAATGAGGAAGCCCCGCTCCCGTTCAATCGCAGCAGGCAAGCCCGCCTGTCGTATCGCCAGTAATTGGGTCACAAGCTAATCAGCCTCTGCCAACTTAGGCTCCAGGAGTGCAGCCAACCCCACCCCGCTAGAAAGAGACTTCAAAGTTGCAACCTGACCCCGTGCGCACCACAGAGATAGAGTAAAAGGGGTCCCCCGTTCTACAGCAGCATCTACGCCCCTCTTTAAATGGCGATAGAAGCTGTCGACCACATCCTGCGTCACCTCGTCCAGAGCCTCCGAGGAAGCCGGTGTCAACGGGAGTGTAGCCGACAACGCTGAAGAAGATGCAACAAAATCTTCCACTCCTGCCATAAGAGAAACAAACTCCGCACGAAAGGATGCATGAACAGCGGCCAACTCCTCTTCAGCGGCCCGCAAAACTTGAATGCTCGGCAGGGTCGAGAGGTCAATCTCCGGAGCCATATGATCAGCAAAGGATGAGGTGGAGACCATCGCCAGCTCCATTCCCATCTGCCCGGGGCTGGCGGGAGGCCCTTTGACATGAGACGGCAAAGGAGAGGAAATGCTCCTTTCTCCCAGATCACGGCAGGTCGAGCCTTCTCCAAGAACATCCGCGGTGGGAAGTAAAGGGTCAGGACCTGTAGGGCCAAGGCAACCATGAATCGATTTGACCCGAAGGATATGTTGATAGAGCAAATAAGCCCCCTCACTAGTCAATATTTGGCTTATCTTACCAATAAAAGAGTGTGGAGGCTGAGGTTTGCCTATAGCCACCGCAGCCTCTTCACCAGCAGTCCCCGAGTCAGGTATAATAGATTCCTCTGCCCCCGTACCCTCGGGAGGGGATGCGATGAGATCAGTATCGCCTTGCAGAAATTCAGCAACCTCGGAGACAGGCCTGAGGGAACCTTCGTCATTCCGGACTGGGACGTCAGCAACTTGAGAATTCTCGGCTGCTGCTGAGAGAGCCCCCGCAGAAAGGACCGTGGCACATATGTCTTTAATCAGAGCAGCAAGGGCCGGATCAACTCCAGGGGCGGCAGACGGTTCAGGAGAGCCTGGGTCGTCAGACGCCTACAAAGAAAAAATGGTCAGGTCATATCCCCAGGAGAAAAGAAAACCACAACAAAGGGATGGCTCCGACATAGTCGTACCTCCGGAGCAGCGTCAGCATTATCACCCTCTCGGTGATAAGCAATCCACGAGACCTAACGGCGACTCTTTTCACAGAAAAGGTCGCTCTGCCGTCAGAAGATTCACGTCTGGCTCGTTTCTGTGAGGGACCAGACACAGCTGGAGGCTGTTCTTCTCTCACTACTTCCTCTTGTGTAGCAAGTAACGGATCTTCCGCCAGTTCATCGGGTGTGGGAAGCGGTTGATCCGCTACTTCTTCACCCCCACCAGAAAGAGAGTCTTCGCTATCATAATCATCATCCTCATCAGCCGACTCGAAAGATTCTGATTCAGGAAGGGGAGTCTGGAGCGCTAGTTGCTTTCTAGCTTTAGCCCCCTTGGGCTTCTCTTCTAAACCGGTACCCACGATAAAACTGGTACTCGGATCAAAATTAACAGGAGGCTTGTTCGCCATAACATGATACAAAGCAGCCACATATAAAATTTCCCTCGGCGCCTTAGCATCGGGGACCGAGAAGCTGGCCCGAGTATGATAAGCGTCATAATAATTCCACGCCCTGACACCATCAAGGACGCTACCTTCAAAGCCCAAACAAGGGTTGGGACAATCAAGGAATAACTGGCTATAGCCAAATTGGCGGGCAAACCTACTGGACAGGTAGGGCTCCAAGTACACATTATCGCGGTTACGATAAACCAGATGCGCGGGGCGGATGTTGCGCAACCAGGTGAGCATATTCGGAGACAGAAAGTGAGAAGGTCCAGTACCATCAAGGTATACATTCCTCACTTCCTCATCAAAAAAATAAGGAACAGACACAAAAAAGTCACACTCATCCACCCTCGCCAGCGCCCTCCGACAAGCTGGCATAGTATTGTATTCCCAAGATCGACGATGGCATTTGAAAAGGAAAGCATCTTCATCTGTAGCATCTTCTGATATTCCAGGTCCTATCAAAGATTTGTAGTGCATCAACAACCACCCCATTAAATAGTGGAACGGTAGCTCTATACACTCAAAATCCAGCATCTTCGGGCGGGCAGTGACCTTGGACGAGAATGTTCGGAGACCATGGTGTATGCTACACACCATAGCCGGAAGAAGAGCCAGTCTAACTCCAAATACCAGCTTAACGGCAGGGAGAATAAAGTGGCGACTGATCCTCTCAATAGAACCTGCCCCTCCCGAGACTACGCAGTTCCGTAACCATATCATTAAAAATCCAGCCAGGAGTGCCTTCCCTGATATGTGCATGGTGCCATAGTAAAAATAGCTAAGAGAGTCAGTTTGACTCCCGAATATGTCACTCTTGGACCGCGACTTCTTGACGCTCGACATCAGGTCCTTTATCTCTCCCTGGGTTCGAGGGGTTCGAGGAGTAACTTCGCCAGAAGGGTCAACTTTAAAAAGATAATTGACCCAGGATATGGTGTGGAGAGTGGTCCCTTCTGAGCTATCCAACTTTTTTATAGCCATCTGATGACAAGCACTATGATGGCACAGCAACTCCTGATACACCGCAACAAAACCTGGGAGTCGTCGGTTCAAGTCCTCGAACTCCTCATTCGACGGGGTATACACCTCGAAAGGCTCGTTCCCCCATGAAAGTTTGGAGACAGTATACATCTCATGGAGAGCAAGCCCCAACTCCCCTCCGGGTGCAAAGAACGTCCCCGTTCACCGGTTATACATCTCCAAGAGCGTCATGAACAATGGTTTATTGATAGGAAGCCCGTGACAAGTGCCCCGAATGGCCTGATAAAGTCCCACCTCCCGCAGGAATGTTCCGTAGGTTTGTAGAACCCAAGTGGTCAACTGGGCCCACATAGAAGTGGGGTTTATCCAGTTCAGCAATGCTAGTCTGCCAACGGGATAAGATTTCTTGCGAGCAAGCCGATTCAGGAACGTATCAGCTTGAGTGAGTGTGAAGTTGGGACCGTATACATTCATGAAAGAGCCTGGGGCTAGACCTATCATGTACCGGAGGACGGAATCCTTAACTGCGTACGCTGATCGTATATTCGGGTTATAATAGATGTTGCCCATCAACATCCCTGATTGGGTAGGGGTTAAGTTACACACCATCTTCCTATCCAACAGCACCATATTGAACCACGACAGAGGATAATGACGTTCCATGAGAGAAATATGGATCGCTATCCCATCCAAAGAAAAATCCCAGTTCTCAGAAATCTCTAATACTCGGGGATTCTTTATGATTAAAGCGTCTCCAAAGAGGAATGAAGGCTTCAGGTATAATCCATCCAACTTCCCAGTATTCATCATGGCACGAAAATAATGGAGGGTCTGATTCTCGATGGCGTTCAACCTCTCCGAAGGCTCATTAGCAGGAAATTGATTCAGCACATGCTTAATTAAGTCATTAAGACGCACGCCCAAGGCGAATTGATTTGAGCCTACTATAAGTTCCCCCGCAGGATTTACTGGCAGATTCACTGAAGAAAGACAAAAGAAACAAGGTCAAAAAGACAGCCAAAACACAAACTACGTGATACTTATGCGGCTTAGCTCAGCATAACTTCATGCGGCTCAGTTTGAAAGAGTTCATGCGGATTCAGTTCGAATGAGCTTATGCGGTTCGGTTCAAAATAGGCTTATGCAGTTCAGGGCGGATGAGCTTATGCGGTTCAGTTCGAAATGAGCATATACGGATCAGTTCGGATGAGCTCATACGGTCCAGTTCGAATAAGCTTATGTGGTTCGGCTCGAAATAGGCTTATGCGGTTCAGTATGGATGAGCTTATGCGGTCTAGTTCAAATGATCTTATGCGGACCAGTTCGAAATAGGCTTATGCGGCTCAGTTTGAAAGAGCTCATACGGTCCAAGTCCAGATGAGCTTATGCGGCCCTGACGATGAAGTAGTTATGCGGCTGCAAACAACAACTTTCATGCGGCTCAGGCCTGGGTCATATCCCATGCGGCTCGAACATGAGTCGGACACGAAGCATACTTAGAAATATAGGCTCGCGCATAAGATATGCAGCGTAGCCATGACAGTTCATATTGATGGTTTTACCAGCAATAGGCGGGTGAACGTCGGGGTGAAAAATACGTATGTCAGCCGTCGGAGGAGCTGCCACGTTCGCCACCGCAGTCAATGAAGACGCGGCCTTCTTGCCCTTCGCTGCCGCAGAAGATGACGCGGCCTTCTTGCCCGTAGCAGTAGTAGTCTTCTTGGGAGCCATTGCCGATCGTTGATGGGAGAAGACGAAGAGGAGATCAGCAACAAGGAGTTCGAGCAAAGAAAAAAGGTAAAGAAACCCTCAAAGAATAAAATTACTCCTATTTATAGGCGAAGGAGGCTCGAAAATCAACAAACGCCTCGATTCGTACGCCGCCTAAAAGAATAAAAGGCAAAACGCTTCGGTCAAAATGAAACCGACTCTTAGGATCCTCCCCCAAAAGGCGGCGTTAAATCAAAAAAATGAATCAAGGGCATTTAATGCAGAAGATTTGCACACGTGGTTGGGACACGTGGCAAAGAGTCTATGCGGCCTAACAGCTCATGCGGCCAGATAAAACCATACGGTCAACAAAATCCATGCTTCTTATTCAAAGTATTTCAATTTTGCAAATTGAAAACTTTGAAGGGGGTCCTGTAGAAGCATGGAAAATATCAGAATAATGCTCTATGCGGCTCGGAACAAGAGAACCCTATGCGGCTCAAACAGGAGCAGTCCCATGCAGTTCAGAGAGACTCTCAGTCTCATGCGGCTCGGAACAAGAGAACCCTATACGGCTCATACAGGAGCAGTTCCATGTGGTTCAGAGAGACCCTCAGTCTCATGCGGCTCGGGACAGAAGAGTCCATACGGCTTATATAGGGACAGTCCCATGCGGTTCAAAGAGTCTCCCAGCCGCATGCAGTTCAGAAGTACAAGCGGCTCACATACAACAGAGATATGCGGCTCGATCGACACCACGTGTCCCTTCATATAGCTGGCCATCAAGTAATGGCCTTATTTAATGCTCTGATTTGATAGCTGACGGCTCTAACATGAAGTGTCATGATGGTCCTGTCATAACGACAGACTCTTCGGGAACAGAAAAAAATCTCTAATGCGATCCAAGATTGCCACGTGGCTACTTCCATGCGGCTCAATTGAAGAACAGTTTCATGCGGCTGGCAAGAATCATCTTCATACGGCTCACCAAGAAGCCATCCCATGCGGCTCGTAGGTGCTATACCTATGCGGCTCACTGAGATGCTGTCTCATGCGGTTCATAGATATCATACGGCTCTGGCAGAGTCCACCATTAAGACACATGGCAGAGATTCAATTGCCTCCACGACTTGACAGCTGGTAGCAGGGATGCTTATGGGATAAAGATCAATCAGAGATTTACCATATCCCAATGACCATATTTAACATTATCCTCATAATTAATAAGATCAGGTCATATCATTCATGATCAAGCCAATGGGACACGTGGCGAGAGATCCGAGCTTGATACAACCAATCATGAAGATTTAAAGCAATCAGCATTAATCATTCACAGGATTCGATACTATCCCCATTTATGGCCCAGATCCCTCACGCTTAAAGCTAATGGTCCAGATTGATTAAGCATCAGGCCGCCGCCACTTTGAGAATGGGTAATCATCCAAACCCTAATGATGCCCCCACTATTATAAATAGCAAGATGCCATTCCCTTGTAAAAAGATATACGGTCAGAGAGAGATACGCTCATACAGAGAGACCCCCCCCAATAATCAGAGAGAAAATATACAGAGAGAAAGAGAAGCCAGAAGAGTAGTAGAGGGAGAGCAAGAAGAGCATTTCTTCATCAACGCTAACCGTCTCTTCACAGAAGCCAAGGCTGCATACCGATCGTCCAAGGAGTAAGGCAGGGATGCCGTCGCCTTCCCGCGCCTCTATCGTCACCCCCCAGAATCTAAAATAAATAATTGTACTTAGACTGTTGTACCTAGGTTTTCGTCCCTAGGCTTTCTTTGTACAAGCGAGTTTGTAACGTGAAGTAAAAGTCCGGTCCTCCGATAATTGTTCTATTCTTTTATATTTCATGGCAAACAGCGGCATTGGGCCGATAGCCACCGGAGACCGTTAGAGTTCGAGGTTAGTTTCAGTTCCTGTTTGTGATTATTTGTGATTTGTCTGTCCTGTGTTCTGAGTTTGTTTTATGTCTAGGCTGGTGCTTTGGTGTTCCTGAAGATTTCTCCGATACGGGGCACGATTCGCTTTGGCGGGGATGGAAAGCTTAGTCCGTGCTACATCGGACCTTTCACTATCCTTGAGAGGGTCGATGCAATGGCTTACCGGCTAGACTTGCCGCCTACGCTAGAGGGGGTACACAACGTGTTCCATGTGTCGCAGCTGAGACGGTACGTGGCTTACCCCAGCCATGTATTGGATCATTCAGCGATCGAGGTGGGGCCTACTCTACACTATCTAGAGCAGCCAGTGGAGATTCTGGATCGTAGGAAGAAGGTGCTCTGGAACCAGGTTATACCCTTGGTTCGTGTTGTATGGAGGCATCACTCTCCAGGTAAGCCTACCAGGGAGAGAGAGGACGACATACGGGAGCGTTTCCCTTTTCTCTTCGAGCCCTGAGGTATAATTTCTGTTTCTGCATTGTGATTCATTATATGTTTGTTTTAATTTTAAGGACAAAATTTTTTTAAGATGGATAGATTTGTCACCCCCAGTTTTCATGAACAGGGGTATTTTGGTAATTTTCCACTTTAAAATTATTTTAGAATTATTTATTTATTTATTGTATTATTTTGGGGTTGTTTGAGTCGGGTTCGAATTTTAACTCATTCCGACTTGTTTCGACTTGTTTCGGGGACCCGGGGTAGTTTTGACTCTAGCGGGCCCACATTAATTAGCCATGACCCACAATTTTACCTTCAAAAGTTAGAGGGATTAGTCATGACCCCATGGATTAGGTTAGACCTAATTAGAATATTAGGTTTACATTTTTAACCCCCAAACCCTAAGCCAACTTGTATTGAGCTAATAAAGCAATAGAGGGGCAAACTTGTAATTAGTAAAAAGGTGGTATTGGAGCCATATGGCCGGCCATATGTAGGTGGGGAGGAGAGAGAGAGACATCATCATTTGTTCTCATCTACTTTCTTCTTCTTCTTCTCCAAGGGTTCTTTCCATTTTTTGAGAGCTCTACCATAGTTTCCATCTCCAAAATAGGTAAATCTCTTCTCTAAAATAGTTTTCCATTGCATGTAGAATAGTTAGGAACCCATAGAAATGTTTCCCATGGTTGTGTCTCCATTAGAGTCTATTTCGTGTCCATTTGGATATTTGTAGAGGTGACCA
Organism: Iris pallida; assembly: GCA_029216955.1. NCBI lineage: Eukaryota > Viridiplantae > Streptophyta > Magnoliopsida > Asparagales > Iridaceae > Iris > Iris pallida. The sequence goes on along the minus strand of JANAVB010042219.1, from coordinate 8,192,533 downwards.
ATATGTAGGATCGTGTCCTAATAGGAAAATCCCCTATTTGGACACATGTAATTTGTTTGTGCATTTATTTTGGTGTGTTCTAATATTATTCCAGAATTTACATGTGTTTAGGAATGATTTCTCCTATGTATCATATTATCATTATCTATGTATATGTATATATATGGTTATATATATACATATCATTAATATATATATATATATATATATATATATATATATATATATATATATATATATATATATATATATATATATATATATATATATATATATATATATATATATATATATGGTGGTTTATATATGTGGATATATTTGGGAATGTGGTGTATGTTCTGGTGTGGGAAGGAGGCCACAGGTTCGGCCAAGAGCCTGAGAGTATGAGTGTAGGTGTGTATGTTAGTAGTGGTGGTGTTTGATGATTTGGTTGAGAGGAGTTGTGAGTTATAGAGAGATGTAGAGTGATTTGTAGGGAGGAGAAAACCAATTCCTGCAGTCCAGAAATTTCCCCACACTGCTGTCCAAACACCACTCAAAAATAGTTCCTAAAACCCATCCTTAGCTGCCCCAAGCATGTCCAGTTTTGCCCCATGGCTGTCCAAATTTCAGCCATGGATTGGCAGTCCATTAGCCCCCAAATGTCCACTTTTAATAGCCCATAAAACTCTACTTGGCTGTCCTGTTTTAGCCCATGTATACTGTCCATTTCAGAGCCACAAATGGCTGTCCCTTGGACTTCATTTCAGTCCATATATACACCTATATATGTTGCCCCAACAGTCCCTATTTTGCTGTCCATACCACTCAAGAAAAGCCCCAAAACAGTCCACCTTTTTGCCATGTTGGCTGTCCCAATATAGCCCATGGTTGGCAGCCCCTTAGTCCCATTTAAACACCACATATCAGCCTCCATTTTGACACCAAATCAGTCCCTAACTTGCCTCATATGACAGCCCCAATCAACACTAAAATCAGTCCACTTTTGTACCACATATCATTCCACATATTGGCTTTGTGTGTATGTGTGTAGTTGTGAGTTTGTGTGTGTGTGTGAGAGAGCCTAAGTGATTGTGTCTAGTAGCCTATAGTTTAGCCTATGTGCAAACTAGTAGGAAAGCCTATAGGAGAGTCTATTAGAGTGTGTTTTGGTGAGAGGGTTGTGTGTGAGTGAGTATTAGGGAGTTATGAGGGTAAATTCATGATATGGGATTATGAATAGGGTAAACCAATACCTATGTGTCCTAACATAGCCTAGATACCTAGGATACCTATTTTCTTTGGTAGGTAGACCTTAGATAGGTTGATATCTAGCTACTCTAAGGAGCCTAGGCTAGTACCTTGGGTATTTGCGGGATTTTCTTGGGATTGGGCAAGGTATCTAGATTTACCTTGGTAGGATAAATGCTAGTTTTGCCTAGGATAGGGTATTGGTGTTAGAAGTCTAAGATAGAGTTAGAACTTGATTTTCGTGGTTGGTAATGATCAAATATGGTGCTCATAGACTAGTTTTGACGTCGGTTGACCTTTTTGACCAGAAGTCAACAAAAGTCAACCGAGAGTCAAACTTAGCCTTTAAGCGACCCGATTTGACCGAAACTAACCCAGAGTTGACCAGTTGACTAAAAGTCAACAGTTGGTCAATATTAGACTAGTTTGACCTAGGGTTGACCTAGAGTTGACCAGAATTGACCAGAGTTGACTTTTTGACCAAAAGTCAACGGTAAGTCAACCTTTAACCCCGATTGACCTAGTTTGACTTGAATTGACTCCCAGTGACCTAGTATGACTTAGTATGAACCAGTATGACCTAGTATGACTCAGTTTGACCTAGATTGACCTAGTTTTGACTTTGACTTGCATTTATGGATTATATTAGTTTCCTTTTTCAGTATTAAGCCCTGTTTGACTCATAGTATCTTATTTTAGGTTTGTGATCACTCTGAGCATCTGTTCACCTTATCAGCTCAGGACCACAGGCGAGTACATTCACTGATAGTTTTCATTGTCTTGATATCTACTATATCCGATTCAGTCGTAGTATTTTACATGATTCCCGACACGACTGTTCACGGACTAGTATACGTCGGATCCTGTCATGAGATGTTATTCTTAGACTCCCTTGGTATATGAGTATGTGATATTCCTGTGTTCCTGTACTTATATAGACACTGATTTGGGAGTGGGCTGGCCCCCTGCTCTTGAACCCCGTGTCATGACATGCCATGTCCGGATCCGTGATACTATTCGGGAATGGGGGAATTATTAGGGGTTATGTGATCAAAGCCTTCCTGTAACTATATTTTGCTAGCGCCACCCTCACCTCACGTAGGGTGTAGCAGACACCCCATTACCAGTTATCCAGGTTGGACGGCATGACTCTCCGTTGAGTATACCGCGGATTGCCGGGCCAAGTGGATAACCATCTCTTGCTTCCCTAGCCGATCACATATCGCTCTAATAGTTCAAATCACTTTTATATTTATTTAGAGTATCTTATATTCCGGTTCAGCTTTACTTTCTGTACTTTTCACCATGCTTTGATTTCCATTTCTCACATGTTCTATCTGTCTTTTATACTGTACCATGATTTGAGACCAAGTTCTGTTTGGAAGAAGGGTTACAACTCCGGTCCTTGTTTGGTTCAAGGGTTGTAACTCGGCTTTCAAACGGTTCCCAAAGTCGCTTATATCTTTTGTCTTGTATTTCATTATTGCTGTCTCTTATAGTACTTCTCAATTCATATGGAACTGGTGTTGGTGTTTGTACTTGCTCATTTTCCTGACAGGATACGTTGACAAATTTTACAGATGATTCAGAGGCTGATTGCCCGACTTACTATGGGGTTGAGTCTGATGGACTAGATTTAGATCATGGCTTGTTGGTAGAGCCACTAGACTTTGCTCACCCTGAGTAGCATAGTTTAGTTAGGTTTGCCTGGCCTGCGAGCCAGCTAGTACATTTCAGTTTTGTAGTATCTTAAATATTTTCGGAGACTTGGATGTTTATGTTTAGCTCTGACTTGTGGATTTTGGAACTCATTTCCTGTTTTATCTATCATATCTCTTTTCTATTGCTATCTACCTTAGTTTGATATATGTGATTGAGACTGTATTGCTATGTCACCTCCATTCGGAGTGTATATACTGTACAGGTACATTTAGCTGTTTTAGTCGTAGTATTTACAGACCCTATATACAGCGTTCTACCGCCGATACTGCGACGTAGGCTGGACGTAACCACGTGCTCGTGCCCCTCTTCAGGGTACGGGTCATGACAGTCCCTGCCGTAGCCTATATATATCCTCTATTCTCTGGCCCCCATATTACTGATTAGAAATCTGAAACTTTCTCTAAATTCGTGATTCACGTAAGGAGAGAAAGAGAGGGTTGCCAAGGAGAAGAAAAGGTTAGGAGATCGTCGCCCACACGACGTCCAACTCGAGGAAGGAATACGTGCAGAAGATCTTGGGGCCGTCCGCTCGAGATTGCCAGGAATTACTTGTCTCCTTTCCGTCGCAGATATAATTCGTGAACCCTAGTTTCCGCCGATGAAGGGTTAGAACACGTACTAGATCTGTTTAACTTTCTATCGATCAATACGCACACCAAAGGAAGGGTCCTGGGAATCCCCAGTTCCATCAATTGGTATCAGAGCCACTTTGGATCTACGTATTGATTGATACGTCCATGTTGTCCAATAAAACCTGTGCTGTGTAATAGTCGGTAGATGTAGATCTGTTCTAACTCGATTTTGCAAGCATCTTAGATCCAACTATTATGGTCCAATATATATTTTTTATTTTGTTGTTTAAACCACGGACATGTCGTGGATGTTGTTGTTGCTGTGGATGTAATTAAAATTACGAGGGTTGATCGTGCTTACTATTTTAATTTTGCAATCTAGATTATGTGCGAACTCCTTCGGGAGGCATAGGATTGATGTAATTTTAATTATTTTTGATCAATCGTGATGGCGGTGGTGGCTGTTTCTGACGTTGGACGAGATGCTGGTTTTAAGCAGTCCAGAGGCAGACAGATGATTTTACGCAGCGCGAGATTTTTGATTCGAATAGTTGAGGACGGAGCAGCAAAGATGACCATAATAGTTAGATATTTTCTCTTATTTTTGTCATTTTGCTTTTTCTAATTATGCATGTTTATTATTGTGTGGTTGTTTTTTTTGAAAAACCAAGCCTACATTAATAATGGACAACATGGACATAATATCAATAGTAAAAAAACCCTCATTATTAAATAACTAGGTGGGAGAGGATATTTATTTAGTTTAAATCCTATGGTCTCCATTACTGGTTTGTAGGTGATGTAATTATACTTGCGTGTTGGCTATAGTGCTTTCCTCCATATCGGATGAGTATAATTATGGATCACCAGTACAAACTTCCTTAGGGATAATTGTAGAAAGTTACCTAGTATGTGTTCACTTCTCCATCTGAAGGAACTCATTACAAGGTAATAGACTTAGTATTAAGTAATGGTATACACTTAGATACAAATAATGGTATCCTTCCCATCGGAGTCACTGCTATTATTTGTATTACCAGAGCAAGACCACCATATTAATTTTATTTGTCATAAAGTTATGTTGATATGATAGTAAAATTAATAAGAAAAACCTACTTGAACAAAGTTGAATTTGTATACGTCCACACTATAGTGGCATGCTAAATTCATGGTGTTCAAGGTGTTGGTGAATTTTTTATTATTATTTTGAGGGAATCAATATTTAGTTAATTCAAAAAGTTTTTTTTGCCCTACATAATTTTATTTATGTGATTCTCAGGATTTCAAAAATGGGTTCTTTCAGTCCACTTATGGTGATTCTTAAAGAAAACAAACTTACTGGACCTAATTATATTGACTGAAAACGTAATTTGGATATCGTTCTGACTGCTGAGGAGTACAAATATGTACTTGTTGAGGAATGCCCACCTAAGCCTGATGCTAACTCTGATAAAGAGGTCAAAGAGGCTTATAAGAAGTGGAAAAAGGCAGATAAGATGGCGTAGTGTTACATTCTGGCATCTATGTCAAATGTACTGCAATATCAGTATCAGGTCATGGCCACTGCTTATGACATGATGTATAATCTCAGGGAACTCTTCGGATATCAGAGTAGAGCAGCTAGGCAGTTTGCTATGAAATGTTTGATGAATACAAAAATGGCTGAGGGTACACCAGTAAGGGATCATATTTTCAAGATGATGGGTCATCTGAATGAGATGGAGATCCTTGGAGCTAAAATTGATGGGGAATCCCAGGTCGATATCATTCTCGGGACTCTGCCTAAAAGTTTTGACAATTTCTGCCTTAATTACAACATGAACAAAAGGTTGTATAGTTTGGCAGAACTTGCAAAAGAGCTACAGGATGCTGAATCTCTCTTTAGGCAGAGTGGTCATGTTTTTGTTTCTGAAAAGGCTTCTACTTCTAAGCCAAAAGGCGATAAGAAGAAGAATAACATTCAGAAACAGGCAAACTCGGCAAAGAAGGGCATGGGACCTCAAGGCGCGGTGAAAAAGCCGAAAGGCAAATGTTTCAAGTATAAAGGGTCAGGATATTGGAAGACTGATTGTCCACTTCTCAAACAAGGGAACAAAGAAGGTATATCTCATTTACTAGTAGTTGAAACATGTTTAGCGGTGTTATCTACCGGCACCTGGTGTGTAGATACAGGAGCCACTAATTATGTCTGCAATACATTGCAGGGGTTCCAGAAAACTAGACGGCTCAGTGATAGAGAGATATGCTTGTTCATGGGTGATGCTACAAAAGTATCGATCATTGGATTAGGAGATGTTACTTTATCTTTTGGTAGAAATAAGTCTTTGACATTGAGAGATTGTCTTTATGCACCTTCACTTAGAAGGAATTTAGTTTCTGTTTCTATGTTAGTTAAGGATGGATATTCAGTTTATTTTAATGATAATATTGTTATTAGAAAGAATAAACATTTTATCTGTTCTGGTGCATTGGTTGATAATTTGTATGTCATTAATCCTATTTCGCCCACAATACAACTTATGGAAATGAATAATATGTCATCTAACTTAAATAAGAGAAAAGAACCTTCTTGTATGAACCAAACATATCTTTGGCACTTGCGATTGGGGCATATTAACCTAAGAAGGATTCAAAGACTGGTTGAAGATGGACCTTTGAGTTCATTGGAAGTGGAGGCACTACCAGTCTGTAAATCCTGCTTGGAAGGTAAAATGACCAAAAGGCCTTTTACGGCAAAGGGGTATAGGGCCAAAGATGTGTTGGAATTGGTTCATTCTGATTTGTATGGACCCATGACTATCCAAGCTAGAGGTGGCTTTGAATATTTTGTCACATTTATTGACGATTATTCAAGGTATGGATATATTTATTTGATGTGCCGTAAGTCCGAGTGCTTTGAGAAATTCAAAGAGTACAAGGCTGAAACGGAGAAACGTCATGGAAAATATATCAAGTCATTACGATCAGATCGTGGTGGCGAGTACCTCTTTTGAGAGTTTAGGAATTATTTATCAGAGGCTGGAATTGTATTCCAATTGACTGCACCTGGAACGTCCCAGCAGAATGGGGTAGCCGAAAGAAGGAATAGAACTCTTATGGAGATGGTTATATCAATGATGAGTTATTTGGATTTGCCGGATTCGTTTTGGGGATATGCCTTAGAGACTGCAGCTTATATTTTGAACTTGGTTCCTTCTAAGTCAGTACCTCTTACTCCCACAGAGCTCTGGATTGGACGTAAGCCTAGTCTGAAACATGTTCGCATTTGGGGTAGTCCAGCACATGTGCTGAATGGGAAAGCAGATAAGTTGGAATCTCGTATAGAAGTACGCTTGTTTGTAGGCTATCAAAGAGGAACGAAAGGTGGTTTATTTTATAGTCCTAAGGATCAGAAGGTCATTGTTAGCACCAATGCCCGATTCTTAGAGGAAGACTATGTGATGAACCATAAACCCACAAGTAGAGTTGTTCTAGAAGAACTGAGACGTGAGACACCAAGTACTTCAGTACCAACAGTACAAGAGGATGAACCACAAATAACTACACAATGTGTCATAAATGTTACACCACAACCGATAGTGTCTCGTCGTAGTGGGAGGGTTGTAATACAACCTGATAGATATATGTTCTTGGGAGAGTCGTCAGACTTTATCCCTGAGGAATAAGATTATGATCCCTGTACCTACAATGAAGCACTCCAAGATAAAGATACAGAGTCTTGGCAAAAAGCAATAATATCTGAAATAGAATCTATGGATTTTAATCAGGTCTGGGAGCTTGTAGAACCACCCATTGGTGTAAAAGCCATTGGATGCAAGTGGGTCTATAAGAGAAAAAGAGGATCAGACGGTAAGGTTGAAACCTTTAAAGCTCGGCTTGTAGCAAAATGTTTTACTCAAAGAGAGGGTATCGATTATGAGGAAACCTTTTCTCCTGTAGCCATGCTTAAATCTATCCGGATTCTTTTATCTATTGCAGCTCATCTCGATTATGAGATTTGGCAAATGGATGTCAAGACAGCTTTCCTTAATGGAAGTCTTGAGGAAGACATCTATATGAAGCAACCAGACGGGTTTATTGAAAAGGGCCAGGAGCATCTTGTTTGTAAGCTCAAGAAGTCCATTTATGGACTTAAGAAAGCTTCCAGATCTTGGAATATATGTTTTGATCAGGTGATAAAATCCTATGGATTTGATCAATGTCAGGATGAATCATGTGTATACAGAAAGTGTAACGGAAACGTGGTGGTGTTCCTAGTACTTTATGTGGATGACATCTTGCTCATTGGAAACAATGTAAATGTGTTATCTAATGTAAGGGTATGGTTATCCAAACTGTTTGATATGAAGGACTTAGGAGAAGTAGGTCACATCCTTGGGATCAAAGTTCTACGAGATCGCAAGAAAAGGATGTTGGGCTTATCCCAAGCTTCCTATATCGATACTGTACTAACTCGTTTTAGTATGCAAAATTCTAAGAAAGGTTTCTTACCTTTTAGACATGGAATTGCTCTATCAAAGGAGCAGTGTCCGAGGACACCTAAAGAGATAGAGAACATGAAGGCAGTTCCTTATGCTTCAGCAGTAAGAAGCTTAATGTATGCAATGCTATGTACGAGACCAGACATCTGCTTTGCCGTAGGCATGGTCAGCAGATATCAGTCTAACCCAGGACAAGAGCACTGGACTGTCGTAAAGCATATTTTGAAGTACCTGAAAAGGACTAAAGAGTATATGCTAGTTTACCAGGCAGATAGTTTAGTTCCCTTGGGGTATACAGACTCAGATTTTCAGTCAGATAGGGATTCCAGGAAATCTACCTCAGGTTATGTGTTTACTTTGGAAGGTGGAGCCATTGTGTGGAGGAGTATCAAGCAAAAATGTATTGCTGATTCCACCATGGAAGCCGAGTATGTGGCAGCCTCTGAGGCAGCCAAAGAAGCGGTTTGGCTCAGAAACTTTTTGTTGGACTTAGATGTGGTACCTAGTTTGCCTAAGTTTATTACACTTTATTGTGATAATAGTGGTGCAGTTGCAAACTCGAAGGAACCACGAGCCCATAAGACTGGCAAACACATTGAGCACAAGTACCATCTGATACGAGATTTTGTAAAGAAATAAAAAGTTGCTGTGATCAAGATAGCATCAGCCGACAACCTAGCTGATCCCTTTACAAAGAGCTTACCAGCTAAAGCTTTTGATAGTCATATTGAGGGAATGGGAGTCAGATGTGTAGCAGCATGGCTTTAAGTATAAGTGGGAGATTTGTAACAGTATACTGAAAAACAATGCTTTGAGTATAAGTGGGAGATTGTTAGGGTTATATATTAAAAGCATCACTTTTTAGTAACCTTATTTCCTTAAATTTTGAATGAGAATCATATGGACAAATGTTTGCATATTGTATTTGTTGCAAGTGCTAATACAAATGTCTGATATTCCATATTGTAGATAATATGGTGTGTGGTGTCACACAGAAGATCATATTATCAGTTCCCTATGGAGTATATAAATAGTTCACAACCTAGATGGATTTGGACAATCTATTGGAAAGGTTGTAGTATAATCTGGTATTAGTCTATCTTGACTATAGGTTTACACTAGTATACTTTGTGTGTATTGAACAGGACCACTTGAGGTTGTTCTCTTTGTACTGACTACATAAGAGAACAAACACCTCTGTTATTTTGGATGCTTGTGCTCTTAACCCGGATATAATAACGGACATGTATATGCAGTATTCATTATTTTGACTCATAAAAGAGTGAGATTCATTATGGATCGACAACCTCTATGAATTGGGTAATAACATTGTATGTATGATGGGCTGTTAATTATAAATGGAGTCTATGTCCCGATACATCGGGTTGATGATGTCCCCTTAAGGAGCTCATAAGGATTGTCATATAAACCCTGCAGGTCGATTATATCCGACATGACAAATAAAGTTGAGCGGTACTACTTAAAGATAAAAGATGTCGAATCAATATAGTTGTCAGTAACTTAATTTGATCGACGGACATACGATATCTTAATATGGGGAGCCAAACGAGCATATAATAAAAGGAGCCCACAAACATAATTTGGGATTAGGGAGGTAGTGCAATAATAGCTCATTAGTGGACCGAGCTATTGTTAATGGACCTGGATTGTGTGTTCGGGCTGAACACGGGATATCCAGATCCGTTAGAAGGCCTAACCCTAATTTCTCCTCATGGTCCCTGCCGTAGCCTATATATATCCTTTATTCTCTGGCCGCCATATTACTGATTAGAAATCTGAAACTTTCTCTAAATTTATGATTCACGTAAGGAGAGAAAGAGAGGGCTGCCAAGGAGAAGAAAAGGTTGGGAGATCGTCGCCCACACGACGTCCAACTCGAGAAAGGAATACGTGCAGAAGATCTTGGGGCCGTCCGCTCGAGATTGCCAGGAATTACTTGTCTCCCTTCCGTCGCATGTATAATTCGTGAACCCTAGTTTCCGCCTATGAAGGGTTAGAACACGGATTATATCTGTTTAACTTTCTATCGATCAATACACACACCAAAGGAAGGGTCCTGGGAATCCCCAGTTCCATCAGAATGTGCCATGTGTATCACTAGTGTATTAGTCCAAAAAACCCCCAAATTGATCCTATGTCCTAATATAAAATGACACAACCTATTATTATCCATATGTGGACACTATACTAGCCTCATATACTATTCACATGTCCATATAGCCTATGAAGCAATATGACAAACACTTGGTGTGCTATCCTCGAATTTCTTCCAAAAGTGGCACAAAACGTATTCTAACTTTCAAATAGAGATTCATTAGTCTCAAAACTCTTCCTATGGGTAGTCCTAAACCATGGGTGAGTTTCCTAATAGTATCATGAATGAATTAATGTCTAAACTAGGAGAAATGACAAGTGTTTATCTATTGGGAGATAGATTCCCAATGAAACTCTCAAAGAGGGCTCTAGTGTCAAGTAGGACACAATCCTCAAGCTTTTGGACTACTCTACTTATGCTCCTTGGTCTCCAAGCTCCAAGCCTTCTAGGATGAAGAATGGGTGAATATTTGAGAGAGTTTAGAGGGTTTTGGTGGAGGAATGAGTGGAAAATGGAGAAGTTTTGTGGAGGCTCTAAACTAGGGTTTTTGAACTCAAAATGAAATGAGGAAGAATGAGCCTCCTCTTTATTTATGACTAGCAATAGAGGGAACCCTAGAAGCCTATGGAAAATGTCCATAATGCCCTCAAATTGTCATGAAGACTTTAGTTAAATTTAGGGGAGTTTCTAGCCTAATTGCTTGATTAGTTCTAGCCCTAATCTTGACCTATTTATGACTTAAATGAGTCTGGTTGTGTCCAACCTAAATCATAGGTCCAAGTGCCATGTCTAGTCCAAATAGGTCAACGAATCAAGAGTCTAATAAATAGACTAGTCTACCAATAAATACAACCTTCACGAGCAATTAATTAAGTAACTATATATACAATATAAATAATATAAAATGACAAAAATAATCCTATCTAGTATTTAGGTAGTTATAATCCTACCCTCCTTAGAAAAATTTTGTCCTTGAAATTAAGACACCTTGCCCCTCTCTTGGGCCAATCATAACCTATTCATCAAAGTTTTCTATGATCAAACCCCCAACAATCATAGTTCAAGGTAGCCCTTTCATATAACATACAATCGTGCAATTCTAATGAAGGAACAACCATACATGGATATAGTCTTTATCTGTCATGAATTGTGCTCTCAATCACGGTCACTTGCTAACTATACTATAGCTAAATTATTTAACAGCATGGGTTACCACTTCTAATACTACCGATATACTATGGTTCTAGGCCATGGGTATACTCAACTCACTGGCACATACTATCCAGGATACTATACTATACCTTATAGGATACTAACTTCTAGTACCTGTCTCAGTTCCTCAATCACCTAAAAATTGCTTAACTCTTCTTCTTGCGATGAATACTTGTATACACCCGCAATCATGCACCCTATTGATACACCCTTTCCCATCTAGAATACTCTTTCTAGGGTGTCTACCCAAGTCTTGACACTATCTACATAAGGCACTAACTCCTATATATGGTACTTGGATGGTACTTTCATACTAAGTTACTCATGTCTCTCCTATACTAGCCACTAAAATGTTTGTGCCTAAACCTCTATAATTATAATACCTATTGTTCGTATTACGTATTTTGGAATACGTGTACGTATTTCTTCTTGTATTGCTTGATCCCTGGCTTAGTTTTATTCCTGACTTGGTTTATTTCTTGGTCTGGGTTGGCTTGGTTCGGTTTGGGGATTGCTATTGGTTCATCATGAACCAAGGGGTGAACCCTTATCTACCACCACCACTACCATTTATTAACCCTACTTCCTTCTCTCTCTTCATTACTCTTCTTCTTTCCTCCATTATTTCCTTACCTACCAGAGAGAGAGAAAGAGAGAGAGAGGTCTAGGCAAGTGCAACTTCCTTCATGGAGGAACTAAAATTTTATTGCTTCATTCTCTTCCTTACAGCATTTTAACATACTTTAATACTTGGCATTTCCACTTTCCATGGCTAGATTCTTGTAGATCTAAGTTTATTTTATTTTTGGATTTCCTGGGTTTTGATCCACTTAACCTTGTTATTTCCGAGTTTTGATGGTTCTAAGTTGTATAGCATTTCATTCTGTCCCGTTTTGACCTATGAAAGTTCGGATTTGGGCTCCGAATGATGGAGTTATGGAGCTTGAGAACTTGGCTCTCATGGTGTTCTTCTTCTCGGAATTTTGGAGAAGATGAACTGTGCTTGACTTGACCGCATAAATATTTCATACGGCAAGTGTTCTCTTCAGCCGCATGACTGGAAGTACTTTGAGCCGCATGAGGGCCGAACTCATCTAGCCGCATAACTTGCTCAATCCCCAGCCGCATGTACCCTGGCTTGACCCAGCCGCATGAGAACTTCTTTTCGAGCCACATAGACTTGCTTCCCGCTCGCCGCTTGAGAACTTCTTTCCGAGCCGCATAGACTTGCTTCCCGCTGGCCGCATGAGAACTTCTTTCCGAGCCGCATAGACTTGCTTTCCGCTGGCCGCATGAGAACTTCTTTTCGAGCCGCATAGACTTGCTTCCCGCTGGCCGCATGAGAACTTCTCCCCTGTCGGCCGTATGGGCTTCTAACTGCTTCCGCCGTTAGCCGCAGGAGCTGCTCTCGCATGGATTCTTCCTTTGGCCGCATATGCCTGAGCCGCATGGCTCTCCTATAACTCTGTGTACTGTTGTTTTATTATTATTTTGCCCATGTCTTGTAATGCCCTGTGTAACTTGAGTTCTTATAGCATACACCTTACCCTATTGTATATTTTTACGCCCATTTTATATCTTTATGCCTTTTGTCCCGAACTTGATAATCCCGATTTGATTGACATGATTGAAATGACAATTGTACCTGGCATGGTGTGACCTACAATTGACATGCTTGAGAGTGGCCCACCATGGTACACTCCTGACATGATGACTTGACCTGATAACTTGACCTGCTATGCATGACATGGCAGTGACCCGTAGTGGTGCACTATTGACAAGTACCCTGACAATGCTTGATAGTGGCCCATCGTGGCGCGCTCTTGATAAGTAATAATGATAATGATAGTGTCCCGTCGTGGCGCACTCTTGACAAATCAATTCATTGTCCTGGACACCGTGGATGATTGTGCTTGTATAAACTACTAGTCCGGTTGTGTCTTGCATCATGTCTAGGGCATGATCCCTGAGTACCACGGTCAGGGATTCATACTGAATCTGGATAGGTTAATGACTAGATTGATCAAATATTTCATAGAGAATTTCCCAGTTACCTGTTGCCCCTTTGATCCCGGCCTTATATATATACATGGAATTTGTTGCTATCCGTCGAGATGAGCGCACTTCCAGCCCGCCGTCTAGTATGGTACCTTAGGACACATGTATCTTACTACAGTGTGTCTGTTATATCATGCTATCTTTTCCTTTTCTTGCTGGGATTACTCAGGTAGTAACAAACAGGTAACCGGACTTGGAATTCTCATTGCATCTTGCTAGTAACTAGGCTTGTAATAACCCTAGTTAGTTAAAGTATCAAGCCGTACTTATTGCTTGGCCGTGAATGATTGGATGGAGTCTAGTCTTGTCTTGATCCTGTACAAGATTGTTACATGTCATGATTTCTTATATTATCTTGCCGACAAATGGTGGAAGAAACCAAGTTCTGTTCAGACGAAGGGTTACAACCCCGGTCCTTGTTTGGTTTACGGGTTGTAACCTGGTTATCTGAATAGTCCCATTGTTATCTCATCGTATATCACCTGTCATGCTTGATACGTTTTACCTTATCAATAGTAATTGAGACGGGTTTCTATTCAGGCGAAGGGTGACAACCCGGTCCTTGTTTGGTTTAAGGGTTGTGACCTGGCTACTTGAATGGTTCCCTCGTACTCTATTATGACTGTTGTTATTCTTTTAGTATCAAGCCCATTTATTACCATCTTTTATGTAATTATATTCTTGTGCTAAGTGCTGGTTTTAGTTCCTAAGTGAAGCCTCCTTTGTGGCACTTGCTCTTTCTGGGGTCTGATCCAGCTGGTTTTGTATGGCCAGATACTGGAGCAGCACTAGAGGATCTACCGACCTTCCAGCCATATGGTGACCACTAGAGGGAATCCTAGCAACGAGTGGGTCATTTTTGCTCTCCCACTCTATTATAAAAATTATTCTTTTGAGGCGTTTAGCCGCCGAACAAGTGTTAGCTCGGGTACATTTTTACTTACTGTCTGCCTACGGGCTGTAATATGATTAGCAACCTAGGGTTGATCATGTATGACTAAACTCTTGCTAGTCCTCACATTTTGTAACGACTAACTTCATGATCAGCTGAATATATAATGTTCGGGACACCTTACTATTGTATATTTGGTGATCTTACATCTTGTAACATTTACTTACTTGCTTATGATTGAGACACTAGGCTTGTTATTGACCATAAGAGACTGATGGATTGTAGATAAACCCTCATATATCTAGACAGTCGTGACCATTTAATGGAGTGGATCCCATTTCATTATACGTAGCTGGCTATGTCTGTCCCCGCTCTCCAGTGTTCTGGTTCTGGGGCGTGACATGGTTTAAGTGGTGGCCCATACAGGTCTTGTCAATCAAGAAATATGAGGGTTTACTGGATAGATGTCTCAATCTGTACTCGCCTTTGATCTCCACTCGTATCTTCTTATCTCCTTGGATCCCTGACTTGATAACATGCTTGCATCATTATTCTATCCTGGTCCTTCCTTAATATTCCTGATGTTATTACTTCAGTGGCATCGTTCCTGTTGATCAGCCAGAAGAAGTTCGGCCGGCAGCCCAGCAACAGCAAGAAGATCAAGATCAGTCCTCAGCAGCCGCCTCCCGAACCATGCCTTCTGGAGAACCAGTACCCCCAGTCCAGCCAGTTCGGCCAGCAGGGTCAGAGGATGGGGTCTTGATAGGGCTCATCCGTGAGTTGCTTGTGTCTCAGGACCGTCGAGGTGATGTCTTGCAGCAAGCAGTACAAGATGCTGTGAGCGGAAGTGGTCCTCGAGGGAATAGTGCGGTCAACAATTTCAAGCGCCTGAACCCTCCCTTCTTCGACGGCAGCAAGGATGCTATTGCTGCAGATGCCTCGCTGCAGGACATAGAAGTTATCTTGGAGGCAGCCAGGACCCCTGAATCAGAAAAGGTGGCGGTGGTGCGCCTGCAGTTACTAGATCTAGCCCGCAGCTGGTAGGCTATGCAAGTGGGCGGTATTCAGTGATATGTTCCAGACCAAGTACTTCGACGCAGTGGCTAGATATGACCTGCAGGCCAGGTTTAGTAGTCTCAGGCAGATGAGCAGGACGGTCGACGGATATGCGGGCAAGTTTTTAAGGTTGAGTCGGTTTGCTCCCACCTTGGTGGCAACCGAGCTAGACAGAGCACAGCAATTTCAGCAGGGGCTCCACTTGGAGATCATATTGGCAGTAGAGCAGTTTGAACACAGAACTTTTGATGCCGTCTTACGAGCAGCAAGGAGGCATGAGTACACTTCCCAAAGGATAGCGGACCGGACCGGAGATCGGAAGCGGTCTCACGACCAGATGAACCAATCCTCAGTACCGGCCCCAGCAGCTAGGGCCTTGACCATTGGAGCTACGAGGACAGGTTCGGTTACCTCCTTACAGTATTCTGTCCCGACCTATCCCCAGCAACAGAAGCAGAAGCGGCCTTTTGCAACCGGTTGTTCTCATTGCGGGAAGCCCGGGCATGTTGTTACTGAGTGCCACAGAGCACAGGGATTGTGCTTGGTTTATGGTTTGCCGGACCACATGATAGGATCTTGTCCGTTCAGAAATAGATCATCGTCGACAGTAACTAGTCCCTCGGTTATGGGACCAGCACCAGCACCAGAACCAGCTCCAGTTCACCAACCACAGCAGCTCCCGTTCCCGGGTCCATTACCGTCTCAGGCCCAGGCCTTCCAGCAACAGAGACCTCAGCAGTTCGTCCTGGCCCAGGCCCAGATCCAGAATCGGCAGAGAGGTATCTGTGTCCTATTGTCTTGCTTTCCGGCGTCGTTATACGGGACACATGTCATGTTTCATGTATCCTAAATTACAACGGTATATCCCGGGCCCGAGCCATGTCCTAGATCATTCGAAAACGGTTAATGGTATCAACCTTTTCATATGAGGAGAGGCCCATGTCCCTGTTTGACCAAAGAGAGAGACCTCAAGTGCAAGACTATCTGTTTCGTTCGCGTTGCTCGAGTTCATCGCTCCTTGGGAGAGTCAAACGTAGGAGTGTGAGGATGATATCCGATCATGTTATCCCAATCGGTTTGGCTCGTGAGGTGTAATATCTTTCTTATACCTTGCACTTCGATTCCTTGCTTGCATGTATGATTGTATGATTGATTGGTAACATAGATTGCTTGCGATAGTATAGCTTGTTCTTGTCCCTCTAGCCTCTTAATTAAATTCCGAAGACGGAATTCTTTTAAGGTGGGTAGAGTTGTAATGCATGTTGTTCGTATTACGTATTTTAGAATACGTGTACGTATTTCTTCTTGTATTGCTTGATCCCTGGCTTAGTTTTATTCCTGACTTGGTTTATTTCTTGGTTTGGGTTGGCTTGGTTCGGTTTGGGGATTGCTATTGGTTCATCATGAACCAAGGGGTGAACCCTTACCCACCACCACTACTACCATTTATTAATCCCACTTCCTTCTCTCTCTTCATTATCTTCTTCTTTCCTCCATTATTTCCTTACCTACCAGAGAGAGAGAGAGAGAGAGGTCTAGGCAAGTGCAACATGCTTCATGGAGGAACTCAAATTTTATTGCTTCATTCTCTTCCTTACAGTATTTTAACTTACTTTAATACTTGGCATTTCTACTTTCCATGGCTAGATTCTTGTAGATCTAAGTTTATTTCATTTTCGGATTTCCTGGGTTTTGATCCACTTAACCTTGTTATTTCCGAGTTTTGATGGTTCTAAGTTGTAGAGCATTTCATTCTCCCACGTTTTGACCTATGGAAGTTCGGATTTGGGCTCCGGATGATGGAGTTATGGAGCTTGAGAACTTGGCTCTCATGGTGTTCTTCTTCTCAGAATTTTGGAGAAGATGAACTGTGCTTGACTTGACCGCATGAATATTTCATACGGCAAGTGTTCTCTTCAGCCGCATGACTGGAAGTACTTTGAGCCGCATGAGGGCCGAACTCATCTAGCCGTATAACTCGCTCAATCCCCAGCCGCATGTACCCTGGCTTGACCCAGCCGCATGAGAACTTCTTTCCGAGCCGCATAGACTTGCTTTCCGCTGGCCGCTTGAGAACTTCTTTCCGAGCCGCATAGACTTGCTTCCCGCTGGCCGCATGAGAACTTATTTCCGAGCCGCATAGACTTGCTTCCCGCTGCCCGCATGAGAACTTCTTTCTGAGCCGCATAGACTTGCTTCCCGCTGGCCGCATGAGAACTTCTTCCCTGCCGGCCGCATGGGCTTCTAACTGCTTCCGCCGTTAGCCGCAGGAGCTGCTCTCGCATGGATTCTTCCTTTGGCCGCATATGCCTGAGCCGCATGGCTCTCCTATTGTAACTCCACCTTCCATGTTTCTTTAAATTTTGTTTTCTTAAAAGTTTTCTAAAGAGAATAACAAGTTTTTCTCTTCTCTTAAAACTGATTATGATTTATAATTAGCTTATAGTTAATTGCTGAATTATTTTGGAAGGAAGTTTGGAAGAGGGGAATTTGAATTTTAAGTTATTGTTGTAACAACCAAGAGTGGACCCCACTCTTATAACAAATCCTAACTGAATTCTCCTTCTCATTGCAAATCTGAAAAGGAGGGGGGGCTCTTTGCATGTTGCCTTTTAGCGGGAGGGCCTAAGTGCAAATATGCACTGGCTACTTATACCAGTAAGGAGAGAGGAACCCCATTCTCTCCGTCCTCTCCCCGACTCTTCGTTTCTCGAACATTCTGTTCGATCCTCTTCTCCGTTCTCTCGAGCTCCTTCCTAGAGCTCGACCCCCTTTCTTCTCGGCGACTTCCTCGATGGCGCTGGTGGTGGCTTCGGCGATGGTGGCTTTAACGGCGGCGACCCTGGAAGCTTGGCAGTAACTCGAGCTCGTTGTCTCTTCGTCTTCTTCCTGTCTTCTTCCTCGACGAGCTTTGGGCTTCGACTTCCAGAGGGTAAACCCTAACCTAACCCTAATCTCTACTGTTGGTCAGATCTATGGCAGATCTATGGCCTAGACTCTGAGATCCTTTGATCGGTGACGAGATCTAGGGTTTAGCTGGGTTTGTGTGAGATCAATGATGTTCTCTTTCTCTTCGAACAGTTCTAACTGTTCAGATCCGATGGATCTAGGGTTTCTGTGGTCCGATCTTGTAGATCGACCCTTGCATGTGGTTATTTTGGGTTGCATGTTAGATCTATGATGTTTCTTTAGTAGATTCTTCGAGATCAAGTTGATCTGTGACTATTCTGTGGTTGTGATGTTGTTTTCTGAGGAGTTTTTCTCCAGATCTGGTAGTGGTTCCAGATCTGTTGAGTGTGGGTTCGATGGTGTTTTCTGAGGAGAATCCAGTGGATCTATTTCTTTTACTTACATGCTGTCGGTTGGCCTAGACCTAACAAATCCAGTGGTGACTCTAGGGTTGCTCGGTTCGTTAGGTCAGGGATGGGTTTGTTTTTGGAATGTTTTCCTTATCCATTTCTGTGTGGATTTTTGGATGAGATCTGAGGTTCTGAATCTTTTCTTTTGGACTGAGATCTTGTGTCTAACACTCTCGTGTCCGACACTGCATGCATATTTTATATATTTTAAATTGATGATTCCTTCTTTCTCTTTTCTGTTATTTGTTGCTGGGGATCTTCTGCGTGTTGGACCTCTGTCCCGACTGGACTGTGGCTGTACCTACCTGTTCGTATCCGATGTTCGTGTCGGATACGAAGTGGCGCGGATTCGTGGCTAGAACCTTGCTGGACCTTGCTGTAGCCGTGTCCTCTTTCCCGTGTCCGACGTGCGTGTTGGACACCAAGGAGATGATGTGACTTGACCCTGACGTGACTGGCCTTGGACTGTGGGCCTGACCGGCGGTGGACTTTGGCAGTTTGCGGCTATTTATTTGATTGGGCCGGTTGGTGTTTATTCAGTGGGCTTATTTTGTATATTCTTTTGTGGGCTGTTAGTTTGGGCTGGGCCATACTGAATGTGTTGTAATATTATTTAATTATATGCTGTAATGGTTATAGTTGGGCTGGTTAGATAGTCGGGTCTGAACTGATCCTTGGTATTGGGTTGACCGGGTGGCAGACTGTTGGGTAAGTGGGCCGAATGGTTGTGGGCCGGCCATTGAACTTTGCCTTTGGGCAGGACTGTCTGTAGTTTATTTTTATAAATAATAAATGTTTTTCCCATTTATTATGAGTTGATGGAAACATCCTCTTAGAACCAATTTTATAACTAAAAACAATTAGTTAACTTTTCCTTAAATTACTACTGATTAGTTAACTCTTTACTTAAATAACTTTTAAAACCAAGTTTATAAAACAAACCACTTTTATATATATGAAAAGTTGCAAATGCTAACTCTATATATATAATGAGTTTTTGAATTATAAACTTATAGAAACTCTTAGTGTTAAACACGTAAAACCAAGGGTTGTGTTTAGCATTTGATTTTCCCAAGAGAACAAGAAGTTAGTAGTTAAACCTAGTGTAATGTAACTTGTGAACCTCCAAATAAGACTAACTTATTTGGGAAGAATCAAGATAAAGATTTAGTTCTTAACTTTAAAGCAACTAGCATAGTTTATTAACCAATTTGTACCCATCATTATTTTTCTACAGGAGGATATTTAGCTCATTTGCTTACCTGTACTTTCCTGGAGCCAGGCAAGTACACTCTACGATTTTGTACTTTACATTACTTTTCCTGTACTTCCTTGAGTGACACAATTGCAACACGTCATGTTCTTTCTGGTACTCTTGTTCTCTTGTGCTTATTACTTGTATCTGGGGAGGGGAAATATACTATCTATGTGACCAATCCCAAGTATCAACTCAGGTGTGTTTTAGCTTAGACCCCGCATCGTGCACGCGGGTCCTAAGTCACCATTCATGTGCTTTCAGGTGCTTTCAGGTTCTTACCCTAGCCGGTCACATATTTAGTTATATTTCAAATGCATTTACACACATGTTCAGGAGATTACCTTGTGCTTATTTCCTGTGATTCCATGTTCTTTCAGGTGCTTACATATCATGTACTTTCATGTTCTTACATACCATGTTCTTTCATGTACTTTACCCTGTTCTTCATGTACTTATTCACTTGTATTTTCCTGTACTTTCCATGTTCCCTTGTACTTCATTTCATGATGTCTTGTTCATTACCTAGAATTGTACTTGCTCCGCTCCTGACTGGATATGTTATGATAGGTGAGATGGAGGCTTTGTGTGACACATACTATGGACAGGATACTGCCTTCCCTACTGAGCCAGCTGGAGCTGCTTGTGACCTAGAGGCTGCAGAGGCCTAGTACTTCATTTAGTTTTCCATTTATCTTTTCATGTTTTGAGACTAGCAGACTCTTATTGTTGAATTGTAATAAATTCAGATATTGTATCTCTTTTCTGGTTGGGACACATTATATAGTTGCTGTGATTCTATATCTTCATGTTATCTGGTTAGTTTCCCTAGCTTGGTACAGCTTACTTCATTGTGTCTAACAATGAAGGCTGGGCGTGTCCGACTCGTATCCGATTATTCGGGAGCGGGTCGTGACACCTATAGCTCTGTGTACTGTTGTTTTATTATTATTTTGCCCATGTCTTGTAACGCCCTGTGTAACTTGAGTTCCTATAGCATACACCTTACCCTATTGTATATTTTTACGCCCATTTTATATCCTTACTCCTTTTGTCCCGAACTTGATAATCCCGATTTGAATGACATGATTGAAATGACAATTGTACCTGGCATGGTGTGACCTATAACTGACATGCTTGAGAGTGGCCCGCCGTGGTGCACTCCTAACATAATGACTTGACCTGATAACTTGACCTGCTATGCATGACACGGCAGTGACCCGTAGTGGTGCACTCTTGACAAGTACCCTGACAATGCTTGATAGTGGCCCGTCGTGGCGCACCCTTGATAAGTAATAATGATAATGATAGTGGCCCGTCGTGGTGCACTCTTGACAAATCAATGTATTGGCCTGGAAACCGTGGATGATTGTGCTTGTATAAACTACTAGTCCGGTTGTGTCTTATATCATGTCTAGGGCATGATCCCTGAGTACCACGGTCAGGGATTTATACTGAATCTGGGTAGGTTAATGACTAGATTGATCAAATAGTTCATGGAGAATTTCCCAGTTACCTGTTGCCCCTTTGATCCCGGCCTTATATATATATATATACATGGTATTTGTTGCTATCCGTCGAGATGAGCGCACTTCCAGCCCGCCGTCGAGTGTGGTACCTTAGGACACATGCATCTTACTACAGTGTGTCTGTTATATCATGCTATCTTTTTCTTTTCTTGCTAGGATTACTCAGGTAGTAACAAACAGGTAACCGGACTTGGAATTCTCATTGCATCTTGCTAGTAACTAGGCTTATGATAACCCTAGTTAGTTAAAGTATCAAGCCGTACTTATTGCTTAGCCGTGAATGATTGGATGGAGTCTAGTCTTGTCTTGATCCTGTACAAGATTGTTACATGTCTTGATTTCTTATACTATCTTGTCGATAAATGGTGGGAGAAACCAAGTTCTGTTCAGATGAAGGGTTACAACCCCGGTCCTTGTTTGGTTTACGGGTTGTAACCTGGTTATCTGAATAGTTCCATGGTTATCTCATCGTATATCACCTGTCATGCTTGATACATTTTACCTTATCAATAGTAATTGAGACAGATTTCTATTCAGGCGAAGGGTGACAACCTCGGTCCTTGTTTGGTTTAAGGGTTGTGACCTGGCTACTTGAATGGTTCCCTCGTACTCTATTATGACTGTTGTTATTCTTTTAGTATCAAGCCCATTTATTACCATCTTTTGTGTAATTATATTCTTGTGCTAAGTGCTGGTTTTAGTTCCTAAGTGAAGCCTCCTTTGTGGCACTTGCTCTTTCTGGGGTCTGACCCAGCTGGTTTTGTATGGCCAGATACCGGAGCAGCACGAGAGGATCTACCGACCTTCTAGCCACATGGTGACCACTAGAGGGAATCCTGGCAACGAGTGGGTTATTTTTGCTCTCCCACTCTATTGTAAAATTTATTCTTTTGAGGCGTTTAGCCGCCGAGCAAGTGTTAGCTCGGGTACATTTTTACTTACTGTCTGCCTATGGGCTATAACATGATTGGCAACCTAGGGTTGATCATGTATGACTAAACTCTTGCTAGTCCTCACATTTTGAAACGACTAGCTTCATGATCAGCTGAATATGTAATGTTTGGGACGCCTTACTATTGTATATTTGGTGATCTTACATCTTGTAACATTTACTTACTTGCTTATGATTGAGACACTAGGCTTGTTATTGACCATAAGAGACTGATGGATTGTAGATAAACCCTCACATATCTATACAGTCGTGGCCGTATAATGGAGTGGATCCCATTTCATTATACGTAGCTTGCTATGTCTGCCCCCGCTCTCCAGTGTTCTGGTTCTGGGGCGTGACAATAATAGTTGAGATACTCTGGCTCTTGCTACTAGGGTACCCTTTCTATCATGATACCTGGTGAAAACTCATACTCTGACACTTATCAATCACTCTCGGGTTCACATCTATGATCAGTTATCAAAGTACATACACAATTACTTCCCAACCATTATGACACCATGACATCTCCGTGGTACCCTTATGCTTATCATACTACTCCCTGATACATACAACTTCTATACCCAAACTAGCAAAGTACTATACCTACTAAACTTACCTCTATATAGATTGCCCTTCTTCTTTAGTGCCTGGATCACTTGTACTCTTACTTCTATGTACCCCTTCATCCATACAAAATTTCTTCTTCGAGCAATCATACCATGAATTGTATTTTACTTCCTTCGAGCAATCATACAAAAATTTCATACTACCATTGCAACATTCATCCCTGAATTTATATCTATTTTAGCACAATATTACAACGAGCATTTATATGACAAGCATGCAACTTGACTACGATTTTACATTTCTATAAGAGAAGCATGCAAGAATAATATGTTACTCTCTTTATCAATTTCTTTTTATTAATGGTATGACTGGTCGATAGATAGAACAAGAGTCATTTGTTAAGGGTGAAGATAAAGAAAGAAGGATCAAAGTCTCTCACTGTTGGAGAATTGTCGAGAGAAAGAGGTCTCCAATGATTCACTCAAGTTTTGCCTACGCGGTCACCTGTAATTGCACCAACAGAGGATAAATTCTCTCTCTTTTTTCTTTCTCTCGAAATTCGATATGAATGCGTAAATCGTTGAAGAATAGTCAACGAAAACCATCAAAAATATCCACAAAAATATGTTCATAAAATCAACAGGAAATCAACAACAAAACCAACATTGAAAACTAACATTGGAAAGGTTTGAGGAAGTGACTCTTATACAGAGTTCTTCTTCAAGACACGATTAAGGCATTTGGGACTTACATCCGAAGAAGCAAATCCAAAGAGAGGGAGGGTCTTAATTCAATCTTTCTCGATCAATCGATACCGATAGGATTGCCAATACAGTACCTGGCTGGGGAACGGGTAATACATGCAATAGTGAGGGGGTTATACGACAATGAAGAATGAGAGTTATAGGGGCTATGTGAGGGTGGTTGAAAGCAAAAATCGGTGGGGTCGGGTCGACACAACATTGGTGAAGGTGGTGCAAAGGTACATTGTAAAACCCCTAAATTTCTACTATATTTTTAGTACTGATTTTTTTTATTATACATCGCATAGTCGTATTATACGTCGCGCGGGAATTTACGTTCTTCATATTTACTCGTCGAGTGCGAATATGTGCGAGGTACATATTTTTAGAAAAATAGTTTTTATTTTATTATCGGTGATGGTTTCAAAATATATATATAATAACTATTTTTATTAAAAGTTGTGAAAAGTATCTATCGAGGTTGCCAAACTTATTATTTTAATTATTTATAAAAGGCTATCTTATTTTAATGGTAATTTAGAAAACTGGATTTATGTGAATATTCTACTCGACTAAAACACATGAAAATTATTTCATGTACATTTTCAAAAATTAATTTTTATCATTTATAATAAGAAGGTATTTTAAATATTTGAATATTTATGTTTATTTTTGAATTTTTTTAAAGATATTTTATATTACTATTTAAAATATTTATTCTCATTTTTGAAATTATTATGCCATTTAAATAAAATGGTAGTGTGAAATTTTTCCTATTAATACTTAAATATTTATTATGATTTTTGAAATTAATTATTATATAAATTCTATAAAAAGATATTTTGGATTTATTTATGATAAATTAAATGGTGATTAGATTTATTGATTTAAATTAAATAGTTTAATTTAAATGTGTTATTTATTTATATTTAAATTGGATTTGGATTTAGATTTAGATATGAATCTATTGGTTTAAATTTAATAGTAAAATTATCTATTAGGGTTTTAAAAATCTCAATCCTTATCCAACTGGAAATTTCCACATCCTATAAATAGGCAGGTACTCCTACATAAATTTCTCACATCCACAAATTCTCCACAAAAATGTGCATCGTGTCCGTGTCCCCTTTCCGTCTTATTCCATATTTACATATACATGTTCTACCATCTTCGTGTCGGACATTCCCCGACAAATCTAATCAAAACCCTAGCCCTAGCAAATCTGGCCACCCGCCGTCATCCCGACATCACTTCATCTTTCCCGACTCCATCCACCAGCACCTTCACCGAGTTGTCTGCCACCCTCCGGCAACCATCGTCGCCCAAAACTCCAGCCCGACTCACTACGACCACCCCGGCCATTGGCTGCAGACCCGAACCCAAACACAGAGACACCCGACCCTGTCATCACCACCCCGCCATCATTGACACCCCCATCGAACTCCTGCCTCAACCATCACCGCGGCCAGCGTCACCACCACCTCCCCCGTTCCCGCACTGCCACACACCAACCTACTGCCTATCGCCACACCACCCCAGCTACACCATCACCAACCGCCACCAATGGCCCTACCACCAATCGACAGACCCGCCCAAACCGTAGCCAACCCACGATGAACCGCAACCACCGTCCGTGGCCGTCGCCCAATGCCCAGCCCCCATGGCCAACTCCGGCCAACCAATACAACACCACCACGAGAACCCCGAAATAAAAGGGAAAAAGAAAACCCCTTACCTAAAACTGCCGCCATCGCGTCCCCCGCGAGCTCCACCCGGAGCCGCACCCGTGCCTAGCCCTTCCCCTCCGCTACGACAGCTCGGCCGCCGACTTCACCCAGACCCCCACCGTTCGTCGCCGCGTCCCAGCGCCCGGCCACCCGCCGACGTGCTTCCGTCCAGCCGCCCTCCACTTTCGATCGATTTCCTCGTCGAGCCTCCTTTCCAGCCTCCGCAACCGCCAGTCACGCCACCGCAACAACCGCGGTGGCCAAACCCCCGACCATCAGCTCTGCGGTGCCTCTCCAGCTGCCCTAGCCGCGCGTGTCGCTGACCGCGAGCCGCTTCCCTCCGCGCACCCGTCGGAGCTGACCGACCCCTTCTCGAACCTCTACTCCGCCCCCGTCGCCTATGCAGCCCCTCCGCTCTCCTCCTTCCCCTTCCTTCGTGCAGCGCCGCATCCCGTCCTCCGCAGTCCCGAGCCCCGCCATGCGTCTCCGCGAGCGCGGGCCTCCCTCGCGCCGGAATAGTCGCCTCCCGACGACCGGAGACGAGCCGCTCTCGTTCACCCGCTCTCCACTCCTCTTCACCCTACCTTTCTTTCTCTCTCCTCCTTTCAATTTTTCCCTTTTTATTTTTTTATTTTTATATTTTTTTACTACTGTGGTGTGCTCTCCTTCGAAAGGAGCACATACAGTATACATTTCCTATTTTTATTTTATTATTATTATTTGAGTAAAAACAGTATATTTTATAATACCATTGATATTAATAATTATATATATAAATTTTATATGGTATACTTTGTAAAACAATATATGAATTTTTGGGGATTGACCCTATATATAGTACAAGATGGGGCTTAAAAGTCCTAAAAATATTATTGTTATTTTGTTATGGCTTTTTGCCTAAACATGTATATATTTTATATTGCTAAAAATAATGTATAATTATTATCCTGCATTTGGTTTCAAAGACAGATTTAGAAAACCCTGAATATATTATTGATTATTTCTTTCTATTTAAAGCTTTGACCAAAATAATTACTTTTGACTAGCCCTAAATATTTTCTTAATTTTCATATTTATTTAAAATTTTAACTAATAAAATGTAGTCCAAATTATCGTACATATTTTCATGTATTATGTAAAATATTTTAATGGGTAATTATAGTTTTTCTTCTTAAAACGATTTTTACTACTTATAAATATCTCAGGATAGTAAAATATAGTTTTAAGGATTATAAATGGTTTTCTAAAAAAAATCATATATATATTCTTTGTCAAATTTTCTTTGATCATCCTCATGTCCATGAGTAAACTCCTTTCTCCCATTCTCTCGTCAAATTCTGTACGTCCTCCTATCGACCTAGCTAACTTGACCATTCCGAACCCAATAGAACAGTCCGTGCCACCATCAGAAGTCGTCTTGTGTAGTTGTAACACTGAAGGCGATCTTGTGCCACCTTTATTGTACCACACCAGGCAGCTCACCAGGCGTCACAACAGGCAAGTATACCTTGCTAATTTACTGTCATATTATTTATTTTCCGTATTATTTATTTTGTTTCATATTGTTAGCTTCCTTTGTTATAAATTGCGCGTCCAAGCGACACTTGGGTGCAAGCGACTCTATTAGTCGTTTTTACTTTATTTTATGCATGTTAACTTAGTTTTAGCAGACTATCTTCTTGTTGGAGGATATCCTTATATCTTCCTGGGCCATGACACTCACACTACACGGTTTGAGATATTTTGCTAGCGACACGACTTATGGACTGGCCATCTCTAAAGTTATGTGACGGTAGTTATTCGTAACTGCTATGACTAGGATTTTAGAGACTCAAGCAGTTACAAAACTGGACGAGCCATGGACATGACTTGAACAGTGTGGGAAATATTGGGGGAGGAAAGTCGCTAGTGCGTATGGAAATCCAAACAGGTAAACCACAGTCTCCGGATGGAACTATGACGATTTATATTTGCAGATGCCCTCTGACGTTTTGGACGTTACGGACGGATACAGATTACTGGATGCCAGTTACGTACATGTAGCCTAAAATCCCACCCATGCGCATAAAATTTGTCCTCTAAATTGCACAATAGGCGGTTAGAATCTCCTTTGCATATTTGTGTCTAGAATAGTCCTTTATATATTATTTTATTATTCTGACAGTTCATATTAGTATGTTCTTCCTGTATCTTGCTACGTCCCTCTGAGGACCTGGTTATTCCCCAGGTATGTGCTTTCATGATTCACTACAGGTGTTCTAGCCAAGGCCATGATTCTCTCAATTCCTTCGAAGACGACTGCGCTTGGTTCGTCTTGCCATTTTATTGATCGATTCTTGTACATTTCTTTCATTAAGATAGTTGGTAGTGGACTTTGTCTCCGCCCAACAATTGTACCATAAATATTCAAGTTGATTTTATATTATTATTCTTTTCATTGTGGATGAGATTTAGTTTGTCTTGGATTACTGCATTTTACAGCTTATGTATACATACAAGGCCATGTACTTCGTATGTATACAGTGGCATGTCTACGTACTTGGGCCTAAGTATTTTGGGACTGGGGCGTTACATGTTTTTGTGGTTGTAGAAGCATGAAAAAGAAGAGAAAAATGATCCATACGGCCAAAGAGCCTCATGCGGCTCGAAGGGCCTATGCGGCTCAGGAGTCCCATGCGGCTCAAACACATAAACAACTCGAGTAAACTCCATGCGGCCCACAGGGAGAGGCCACGTGGCCTTCAAAGCAGTTGTGCCCATCGTCTGGACGCATTTAATGCTCTGACGGCTGACAGACCTGACAGATGACAACCCTGACATAAAGTAATCATGATGACTGACACAAAAGCACTATCTTCCTAGGGAACTGGAGAAAATCTTCGCAGACATGGCACTATTCACCAAGTTTCGAGGCAAGTCTATGCGGCCAGACTAGACGAGTTCATGCGGCCAGTGCAGAGAAATCTATGCGGTTCAACCATGAAGGTCCCCCATGCGGCTCGGCCATGAAGACTCTCATACAGCTCGGCCATGAAGACCCCCATGCGGCTCGGTCATGAACATATTCATGCGGCTCGGTCATGACAACCTTCATGCGGTTCGAGTATAGAGACTATTCATGCGGCTCGGTCATGAAATCTTTCATGCGGCTCGGTCATGACGACCTTCATGCGGCCCAAATATGAACACCCCTCATGCGGCTCAACAATGATGACAGGGCACGTGTCCTAAAGATAATCAAATTTTGGGTCAGATCCCAATAATTTGGGACACGTGGCAAGAGAATGAATTAAATTGATTTATTTAGATTTGCGGACATCAGCAAATTATCATGATGGAGATTTATTGTAATCAACATTAATTACTGACATGATTTGGCATAATCCTCATTAATGGCCCAGATCCTTCACGCTCAAGATTAATGGCCTAGATTGACCAATCCACAGGCCGCCGCCATCTCCAAGAAGCAATCATTTGCAACCCTAATGATCACACCCCATTCCTATAAATAGCAGGGTGTCATTCCCTTGCAGAGGGGATACGCACACACAGAGAGAGGCTTCCCCCCGAATAATCAGAGAGAAAATACACAGAGATCAATCCAGAGAGAGAGAAGCCAGAAGAGCAATACGAGGAGGGCAAGAAGAGCATTTATTTGTCAACGGCAAGCATATCGTCACAGGAGCCAAGGCTACGTCCGATCGTCCAAGGAGTAAGGCAGAGCTGCCGTCGCTTTTCCGAGCCTCTACCGTCACCCTCCAGAATCAAAAATAAACAATTGTACTTAGACTGCTGTACCTAGATTTTCGTCCCTAGGCTTTCTTTGTACAAGCGAGTTTGTAACGTGAAGTAAAAGTCCAGTCCTCCCAAAAAACTGTTATGCTCTTTTATATTTTATGGCAAACACGATGGCGACTCTGCTGGGGACAAACTTCTCTACAGCTGAGGAGTTGGTGATGCAATCGGATGCAGCCAAACTTGGCTCCACTCAACAGAAGATGGTCGCCCGGTTCGACCAACAGGCGTTTGAAGAAATGCTCTCCGACAAGAGCGCTGGCCCGGTCCAGAAGCGAGCCCGCACGAAGAAGGCCCGTAAGAAGTGGAGACCCTGATCATTCGCTCCTACTGAAGCTCTTGCAGAGATACCCTCTGTTGCTCAAGACGGCGGGGAAGACTCTCATGCGGCCCCACTTCAGACCGTAGACAACTCTGTTGTCCCCAAGTCCGGCAGAAGAAAACACTATGATGCTGGACTTGCAGGGGCAAAGAGGAACTCTATGCGATCCGAGCCGCATGAGGGTGCTAGCCGCCTGGAGAAAACTCATGCGGCTACATCCGCCAGCCGCATGAAGAAAACTCATACGGCCACATCTGTCAGCCGCATAGCTTATGCGGCTACAGTTGCCAACCGCATGGAAGAAACTTATGCTGTTACTGAAGTCAATCGTTTGCAGAAAACCCATGCTGCCACAATTGCCAACCGCATACGACCAGCCTGCACGGTCGTGACTCCTAGTCGCACAAGAACAACTCATCCGACAGCTAAAGATAGCCGCATGCAGACAGCCTGTACGGTTTCCAATCCTAGCCGCATAGCGTCTGTTCGACGCTTCTCTCGATCAGTCTTCGACCGTCTCTCATGCGATCCTGACCTTGATGGTTCTTTGGATGATAAGCCAGACTCTGTGGAATTCAACTTGGACTCTTCCTATTACGCACCCGCAAGTGCTAAAAGGAAGAAGTCTAGGGCAGCACAGGCCCACCAAGCCCAGTCAGCTGCCCCAACCTCTGACTATCGGGGCATCCCACAGATTATTACGCGGGCCTCGGATGGGAAGTTGTACAGAACCACTCGAGTCCAGCCCCCGGCGGCAGACGGACAGAGAGGTTCACAAAAGTCTCCCAAAATCTCGGGAGCAAACATGGTCGGTCCAGACCCATCTGACTTGCGTGAGGCCATCCTCCACAAACGTAAGGAAAGAGAAGATGCATCGGGGTGCAAAGAGTCCTCCCACGGACGTCACTGCACCCAAGTCATCGTCAACTGCTGCTGTAATAGCACGACGATGCAGAAGACCGGCAGTCTGTCTTTCAAAGACTGCAACAGCCATCATCAGAAGACGAGGCACTACCCGTCGTCTCCTGCAACTCTGCTCGGAAAGTCCCCGCTGATGGAAGGGAGAAGAAGACGAATGTTCCCAGCCCGAAGATCTCAACCACTGCGACTAAAAGACTGTCGTCTAAGCGGGTGCCCACCACCAGAGTTTTCCAAGGTACTCGCTCTAAGACGAAATCTGCTACAGTGGAGGATTCGTCGTCCATAACGCAGGGGTTGCTGGGGCTGGGGGTAGCACCCCTCCGAGCCTCCACAGCAACCCGATGTTCCAAGAAGACGAGCCGGGGGAGACAACTCTCCCATCAGATGTAACAAACCTTGATGTCCCCGAGGACGTCCACAACTCCCATTACAAGGCGAACTCGGAGACTAGGGGTACTGTTCCTTCCGAGTCTGAGTCAGAAGGGAATATACCCACATACCCCCGACGACTTCTCACTACAGGGATACGATTCAGAGGGCGCTTCCTCTACCGCTCCGTCTATCTCTCCTTATGTGAAGAAGGTATTCATGACAGACAGCAACCAAGGTGGTTCCAGTGATCGCCAACGCATCGACAGTCTCGAAGCCATATTGCTTGCTTTGGTCAAGTCTGTAGACGAGATTAAAGCGGCCCTTCCAACTCTGCAAGGAGGAATGCCTGGCCAAACAAGTGCAGGTCCCGCGGTCAATGCGGACTCGAACTCAGCGACACCGAACCTGGGCAACAATCCTCCTGAAACAACAGCCCCCATCGCCGTGGACGAAGCACGCGAAGCGAGAAGAGAGGTCTAGGAGCTCCGAGCCATGTTCCACTCTCGAGAAAACTCTCAAGACCACAGAATATGGCAACCATACCCTGCTGCATGGAGGGATGTTCCATTCCCACCGAGATATAAGCCGTTCAATATCAATCCTTATGATGGCAAGACCTCAGCAAGTCGGTACATCACTTACTTCGAGGTCACCACCGACCATCTGCCCCATGAAGATGCTATTCTCACACGATTATTCATCGGGGCATTGGAATGAGTCGTCTTCGACTGGTATCGCAACCTGCCGGACAACTGTATCCACTCCTTCGCAAGCTTCAAGCGCATGTTCTTGGAGAGATTCTACGAAGTAGGGCAGGACATCACCATGTCCACCCTCATGGACGTCGTCCAAGGGGAGAAAGAGCTGACAAGAAACTACATCGAGCGGTTCCGCCAAACCGCCATGAAGTTGCCCTCTGGAAATCCAGATTCCTTCTTGATTGAAATTTGCCAAAAGAGACTCCTCCCAACAATCAGTCTCTGGATGGGAGAAAGTCAATTCAAGGACTGGAAGACGTTCATCATCAGCGCCACAAGCGCCGAAGAACGATTGAAGAAGGCTCGCCAGCTGGGATTGCACATCTCGGACGGAGAGAACAAGGGCAAGCGTCCTAACACCAATAATGACAATGGAGGTAGTCCCTCCGACAATTGGGACGGCAGGGGCAAGCAGGCTATGGTGGCCGACACGGCACAGAAACCTGAGCCAAAGCCGGCAGATAAACAATGGCCACAAATCACTTACTCCTTCGAAGACGGTCACGTCAAGCCCATCTTGGACATGCTCATACAAGGGGACAGAATTCAGCTTCCTCCACCAAGACGGAAACCGCGGCCGACAGAGATGGAGAACCCAAAGTACTGCCATTATCATCGCTACGTCCACCATGCTACACACGACTGCTACCAGCTAAAATGGTACATCCAAAACCTCATCGATTTGAATGCTCTGGCTATCGATTTTGAAGAGGTAACCGTGGCAGCCAACATGGTGTCCGTACAATTCGGCAGCTTCCTTCCGACGGAAACTCAAGACGGGATGGTCCCCATCCCTCTGGCGACAATAGAGATTGCTAATCTTCCACCTCCCCGAGATCAGGCTGCTAGTCTAGTGCCCCTCACCACATCACGAGGGGAGGTCATGTGGATCCATCCAGACTTGGTATCAGAAGTGACTCGGCCCACACCATCTCTCGCCTACAAGAAGAAAAGTAGAAAAGTCAGGACCTGCCACACAATCTCGGCAGACATCGAGGAAGCTACAGCCGTCGTCACACGGGCTAGGGCGCAATCCCAACCTGTGGTTGATAATCCAGCTAAAAATCATCAACCCACTACAACTGATTCTCTGGGACCGGCTCAGCCTTCGACGACCGACAAGCCTAGGTCGAGGGAGACTCGCTTCGACAAATCCCTCCGAAAAGAGGTAGCCCAAGGACTGGAGAGGCCCTACAACTTCGACATCTTGGCACAATTGGCCAACACACCAGCCAAGTTGTCATTATACGAGCTCCTGAGACTCTCCAAGGATGTTCGTGCGGCTTTGAGCGATGCACTCCAAAACGCCGACGCATACCTGGCGCAAGTCAACCTCACGGAAGAAAACCCGCATGCAGATCTCCAAGAGAGCGCCTGTACGGGAGCAATGCCCAACATCGTCTTCACTCCGCAAGATATGCTCATCAAAACTAATATGCACGATCGCCCACTATACTACACTGGATACATCGGCGACGTAAAGGTAGATCGGATGCACATTGATCCCGGCTCTTCCATAAGCATTATCCCGAAGGGTCTGCTATATCATCTCCGTATCCCAATGCATCGCCTGACGCCTACAAGCACCGCCATCAGCGGTTTCAATTCGGGCAGGAGCTACCCTATTGGAAAGATTCGTCTGAAGTGTCAAATTGGCGACCTCCAATCCGAAGTCACCTGCTACGTCATACATACAGACACTTCTTACAACATCCTCTTGGGGCGTCCGTGGATACACGATTATATGATCGTGCCTTCCACACTGCACCAGTGCTTCAAATATGTCAACAAATACGGCTTCGTGAGGACAGAATTTGTTGATATCGATCCCTTCAAAGGGGTCGAATCTTACTACTCAGACTCCTGCCTGTATGAAAAATCAAAGAAGCATCTTGGTGAAGGAGATGTACAAGCTAGTACCGAGATATCCACAGGATCAGAAGAGCCTCTGACGATCCACCTCCAAGCTCGCAAACCGGGCAGGTCTGCACCCCTAACAGCCACTCTGCGTAAGAACGCAATCAGCCTATCGGCACAAAAAGAGCAGATGATAATCCGGCTGCCAAGGTCTGGCCAAGTGCTAAGATCCACAACGGGGCCACTAACAATCAGACTGCAGAGAGTCGGTCAGCCCCAAACAGAGAAGCTCAATCCCTCTGACAAGCCACTGACGATACGCCTTCCCAAGAAGGGTCGTCACCCCGATGCAAGGTCTGACACTTCTAGCGAACCAGCCACTCCTCGCCCCACATCGAGTACCAAACTGGGGGTCGCTAGTCTGCCAACAACTCCACGCTCAGCTCCATCAACTGAACCGTTGGCGATCAAACTACCCAGGTCGTCCTTTCAGTCTTCATTCATACAGGGGGTAGCCGAAGAAGAACCGGAGCTAGCCAAGTATGTGGTTGCCCACATTGATGTTCCCTCTGCAGATGATGTAATCCCCCTAGAAAAGATACCTTATTTCATCAATAAAGGGCTATCTTTGAACTACCTCGAGCTTAATAAGCTTTGTACAATGTATGCTATGGAACACGGTATAGGCACTCACCTACACGCACAGGTGACAAATGTCTACACCACAATCCAGCTTACTCCAGCAGAAGACGCTTACCGAATAATCGAGGGAGGGGACCATCCAATCATCTTCGGCCGGAAGGACGATCCGCATCCCTTCACCATAGAAGAAGTCGACCTTGGATCGGATGTCGGGAGACTACCTCTGTATCTTTATAGCCCCCAATCTAAATATCTCATGCAGAAATAGGGGTATGATCTGGAAACGACGCCGGGCTTGAACTACGGTACTGGACGACGATTACCTTTGAAGCCACCGGTCCCGGCTGACAAACCAAGGGACTACTATAGCAAGACTCGATATGGATTAGGGTATGTAACACCCACGATGACCCCTGAAAGTTCATATGAAGAATGTGACTGGCATTCACATTCGACCGGGTCACCAACTTCTGACTCTGATACCAGCATCGGAGATGTATTCAGACAAGTCTTGTCAGTCAACATGGCATTCGCCGACGCTTATGAAGAAGACGAAGACATCCCCGAACTTCCTGAGCTAGAACCATGGGCACAACTGCTAGATGAACAATGGGAGAAGCGTTTCGAGCAAAGAGAACCTCCCACTGAGGATGAGGTCATACAAGTTAATCTTGGTAATGAAGCCTCCCCGAAACCAATCTTCATCAGCCAGAGTCTGACAGATGAAAAGCGAGAGTCGCTGCTCCAACTCGTCAAGGAATATATCGATGTGTTCGCCTGGAGCTATGAAGATATGCCAGGATTGGACCCCGAGATCATACTCCACAAACTCAATATTCGTCCGGATGCAAAACCTGTCAAGCAACAACAACGACGATTTCGCCCCGATGTCATAAATGCTATCGAAGCCGAGGTCAACAAATTGATAGCCAGCGACTTCATTCGTGAAGAGCAGCATCCAGACTGGGTAGCCAACATAGTACCAGTTTTCAAGAAAAATGGGAAGATCCGAATATGCATTGACTTCCGGAATCTGAATGAGGCATGCCCTAAAGATGAATTCCCTCTCCCTATTACAGATATTATGATCGACAACACCTGCAGCTTCGAACGTATGTCCTTCATGGATGGCTTCTCAGGATACAACCAGATCAAAATATTCCCTGATGACGAGAAGCACACATCATTCTGAACACCGATTGGTACATATTGCTACACCGTTATGCCTTTCGGTTTAAGAAATACTGGCGCCACTTACCAGAGAGCTATGAGCGTCATCTTTAGAGACCACTTGCGTAAGACAGTGGAGTGCTACGTCGACGACATCGCCGCCAAAAGCCTTTCGAAGGAAGATCATCTGCAAGATCTCAGGACAGTGTTCGACCTAATGCGAGCACACAACTTAAAGCTGAACCCTACGAAATCATTCTTGGGTGTCTCCAGCGGGAAATTCTTGGGTTTCGTCATCACTTCTCAGGGCATTCACAACAACCCCGAGAAAACAAAGGCAATCATGGAGATGGGTCCCCCGAGAAATCTCCGCGAACTCCGAGGCCTCCAAGGCAGGCTAGCTTACATCAGGAGGTTCATCTCTAATCTCTCCGGACGATGTCAACCATTCACCCATCTCATGAAGAAGGGAGTCTCTTTCGTATGGGATGAGGAATGCCAGCGTGCTTTCGACAGCATCAAAGAAT
The DNA here is from genome assembly GCA_029216955.1 of Iris pallida. Taxonomy (NCBI): domain Eukaryota; kingdom Viridiplantae; phylum Streptophyta; class Magnoliopsida; order Asparagales; family Iridaceae; genus Iris; species Iris pallida. Next base: position 8,156,716 of record JANAVB010042219.1, on the reverse strand, counting down.
ATCTGTCAAACCCCCCAGTCCTGGTAGCTCCTGTTGCTGGAAAGCCATTCCTGCTCTATGTGCGAGCTATGGAACATTCTCTTGGTGCTCTATTGGCACAGAACAATGACGCGGGCCACGAACAAGCTATATACTACCTCAGTCGAAAGATGATTGGGCCAGAATACCGATATACGGCTGTAGAGAAGGAATGCCTTGCTCTCGTGTTCGCCATCCAAAAGACGCGATACTACGTCACGGGACAAACCATCCACGTGATATCGCGGATCAACCCCTTCAGGGTCCTTATGACCAAACCTGGGGCACTCAGCTCTCGCCTTGCTACCTGGGCGATATTACTATCACCATACCACATGATCTTCGTCCCGCAAAAGGCTATTAAAGGCCAGGCTCTGGCAGACTTTCTAGCAGCCCATCCAGGTTCGGAGACGACTAGGGTATATGAAGAGATACCGGACGAGGTCACCAGTTAAAATGCAGTCTCCCATGATGACATCTGGCGAATGTTCTTCGACGGTGCTTCGAGAACTGGACCCAAAGGCAACATCGTCGCTGGAGTTGGAGTGGTGCTGATTTCTCCCTCCGGCTTGGTGATCAATCGGGCCTACTCACTCACAGAGCCCTGTTCAAATAATATGGCCGAGTATAATGCCTTGGTCATTGGCCTCCGGCTTGCAAAAGAACTGGGGATAGAGTATCTTGAAGCATACGACGACTCGCAGTTAATCGTCAATCAGATTCGGGGGTCGTACGAGGTCCGCCACGAAGACATGATCCCGTATCATCAAATAGCAATCGACATCATCTCGTCTCTGGAAGGATTCTTCATAGAACATGTTCCCAGACTCCAGAATATTGAGGCTGATACCCTAGCTGGTTTGGCCGCTTCCCTAGCTGTGCCAAATTACGCTCGTCATCAGGTCGACATAATAGGCCGTGAACTAGTTTGTCCTAAGGATAACGTTCGATGCATGGAAAGCTACTCCACCCTTTCAGTCGATGAAGCACCAGACTAGAGACAGCCGTTCATCGACTTCGTAGTATACGACATCCTGCCAGAGAATCCGAAGGAAGCTACTTCTATCAGAAGACGTTCTCTCATATTTTTCTATGATACGGAGACGAAAATGCTGTATCGCCGATCCTATGATGGGTTGCTGCTTCGGTGTCTATCAAATATAGAAGCCAAGGAAGTCGTACGCGAGGCCCATGATGGTGTCTGCGGAGCCCATCAACCTGGCCAGAAACTGCAAGACCGTCTTCGCCGAATGGGCTATTACTGGCCCACGATGGTCGCAGACGCAATAGATTATGCACAAAATTGCAAAGCCTGCCAAATCCATACCGACTTCATCCACCAGCCATCTGAATTCCTACATCTGACTGTGGCCTCCTGGCCATTCGAAGCATAGGGTATGGACATCGTCGGCCCAATCACCCCGCCTTCGTCCAGAGGACACCGATTCATACTCGCAATCACCGATTACTTCTCTAAATGGGCGAAAGCCATCCCATTGGCAGAAGTGAAAACTTCAAACATGATCAGCTTTCTTAAGCATCATGTCATCTACCGCTTTGGACTGCCCCGAAGAAGCATTCACGACAATGGGCCACAGTTCGCAAGCTACACATTTTATCGGTTCTGCGACAAGCACCGAATTCAGAACATTGCTTCGACACCCTACAATCCAGCAGCCAATGGGTTAGCAGAAGCCTTCAATAAAACCATAATCAAGCTACTCAAGAAATTCGTGTCCTCTAGCAAGCACGACTGGAACGAGAAGCTCGGCGAATGCTTATGGGCGTATCGCACCACAGTTCGAACAGCCACCGAGAATACACCATTTTCCCTGGTGTACGGGAGTGAGGCAGTCCTCCCATTAGAGACTCAGATCCCCTCACTCCGTGTCGCCCTCGCACATCAGTTGACGACAGACGAAAACCACCATCGCTGACTACATGAATTGGAGGCCCTAGACGAGAAACGCCTGTTAGCTCAACAGCGAATCGAGTTTTATCAGGCCAGAATCTCTGGAGCTTTCAACAAGAAGGTCAAGGTCAGGACATTCCAAGTAGACGATCTCGTTCTGGCGGTTCGGAGGCCGATGGTTATGACGCATAAAACCGTCGGTAAGTTCCAACCAAAATGGGAAGGCCCGTTCATCATCGAGGCTGTATTCTCCAACGGCGCCTACCGCCTCACAAAGCAAAATGGAGACTTGCTCATGTTGCCCATCAACGGCAAGTTCCTGAAGAAGTATTACGTCTGAAACAAAATCCTCGAGACATCTCAGAGTGTTGAGTTATGTACCTTTCCGTACCGCTGAACTAACATTCTGGTTCTACACATCGACTCATGTACCCGATGGTACCTCTGAACTCATTCCCACAATTTTTCCACACATAGAGTCATGTGCCCGCTGGTACCGCTGAACTCATACTCACATTTTTTAGATCATCGAGTCATGTACCCGCTGGTACCGCTGAACTCGTACCCATAAAATTTCAGATTGCCGAAGTTATGTACCTGCTGGTACCGCTGAACTCACCTGATCTACTGCCCGCATTCTCAATGCACAAAAAGGGTAACAGATCCACAAAATTCCTATACAACCACGTCGATGCTACCTCTGAGTTATTCCACTTCCACCAAAAACAAACCGCCCCCTCGTATAGAACTTCCACGTCCCCCTACCTCTGAGTTGTTCTACGTATCCTTCATTGAGCCCACTCCTGCCATGTCCCCGTGACCTCTGAGTGGGAAGGCTCCTTCGAAGAAACCATTCATGCTTGCCATGTCCTTACACCTCTGAGTAAGTATGATAGTTATCCCTCGACCTATTATCCGTACCCACGACCGGAGTACGCCAAGGATAATAGGTCCACAAATATCCTTCGTCGAATCCACTCCTGCCATGTCCTCACTACCTCTGAGCAGGAAGATCCCACGGTAAAGAAATCCCCATACTTGCCATGTCCTCACTACCTCTGAGTAAGTATGATGGTCCTCCCTCGACTTATTATCTGTACCCACGACCTGAGTACGCCCAAAGATAATAGGCCCACAAACGCCTTCCGATGACCATAAATGTCCTCAGTCGACCATAGATGCTGTACTGGGTCTCCAGTACACACCCATCCCTTCCCTATCATGCCTGGGAGCCCAGTTGCTCCCTGGCATTCTCTCGAATACCAAAAACTTCTATAGCTGTCTTATCGCAAAGTTGTTCTAGGTATTCCTCTCCAAAACTTGTTACTCGTACCTAAAACCAAGGTACGCCCAGGGTAACAGGTCCACAAATATTCCCCCAGCAGGTCCAATTCCATAAATACCACAAGTACAAGAAAGAGAAGATGAGTTAAAACATGCTCATTTATTCAAAATTCAAAGTACTACATCATCTGGGATCACATCCTTTGAAAAAAATAGTGAAAGAAAATAGAAAACTGATCACTGCTCCGGGGCACATAACGCCGTGAGACGGTCCGTCAGCAAGGCAATCGACCGCTCAAACCTCTGTTTGGCTCGACGCTCCGCCTCTTGGGTTAGCACCGTCGCGTCCTCCAGATGAGCATGGGCTTGCCAGTTGTCCTCGAATTTCTTGAAAGCCCGCTCCAGGTTAGCAGAAGATCGGGAAACCTTCTCAGCCTCCCGAACGATTGACTCCTGTTCCGCACGAGCAGCCTTTAGCTCTGACTCTAGGAAGGCCAACTCCCTCTGAAGTGCGAGAATCTACTCCTTTGTGTCAGCTATTCCACGAGAAGCAGTCTCTTCCCGAGTCCTAGAAGCTTGACTTCGACGACCCAGCCTGTCATACGAAGCGGAAAGCTCGTCAAGGTCTCCCTTCACAACTGGCCCAGCAGTGTCTCGAGCGAACTTTATCCTATCCCGAGCGACAATAAGGAAGCCACGCTCTCGTTCAATCACAGCAGGCAAGTCAGCCTGCCTTAACGCCAGCAATTGGGTCACGAGCTGATCAGCCTCTGCCAACTTGGGCTCCAGGAGCGCAGCCAACCCTACCCCGCCAGGAAGAGCCTTCAAAGTTTCAATCTGACCCCGAGCGCACCGCAGGGACAAAGAAAAAGGGATCCCCCGTTCTACGGCAGCATCTACGCCCCTCTTTAAATGGCGATAGAAGCTGTCGACCACATCCTGCGATACCTCGTCCAGAGCCTCCGAAGAAGCCGGCGTCAACGGGAGTGTAGCTGGCAACACTGAAGAAGACATAACAGAATCTGCCGCTCCTGCCACAAGGGAAACAAACTCCGTACGGAAGGACGCATGAACAGCGGCCAACTCCTCTTCAGCAGCCCGCAGAACTTGAATGCTCGGCAAGGTCGAGAAGTCAATCTCCGAAGCCGTATAAACAGCAGAGGATGAGGTGGAGACCATCGCTCCCGGAACAAGCTCCACTCCCATCTGTCCGGAGCTGGCAGGAGGCCCCTCGACATGAGTCCGTGAAGGAGAGGAAACGCTCCTTTTCCCCAGATCGCAGCAGGCCGAACCTTCCCCAAGAACATCCGCTGTGGGAAGTAAAGGGTCAGGACCTGTAGGGCCAAGACAACCATAAATCGATTTGACCCAGAGGATATGTTGAAAGAGCAAATAAGCCCCCTCACTAGTCAATATTTGGCTTATCTTACCAGCGGAAGAGTGTGAAGGCTGAGGTTCGCCTACAGCCACCATAGCCTCTTTACCAGCAGCCTCCGAGTCGAATATAATATGCTCCTCCGCCCCAGCACCCTCGGCAGGAAATACGACGAGATCGGCGTCGCCTTGCTGAAATTCAGCAATCTCGGAGACAGGCCCGAGGAAACCTTCGTCACCCCGGGCCGGGGCCTCAGCAACTTGGGAGTCCTCAGCCGCCGCTGAGAGAGCCCCCACAGAAAGGACCGCGGCACACATGCCACTAATCAAAGCAGTAAAGGCCGGATCAACCTCAGGAGCGACGGACGGTTCATGAGAGCCCGGTTCGTCAGACACCTACAAAGAAGAATGATTAGGTCATATCCCAAGAGAAAGAAAACCACAACAAGGATATGGCTCCAACTTAGTCTTACCTCCGGAACATCGTCAGCATTTTCACCCCTCTCCGTAATACGTAGCCTACGAGGTCTGACCGCAGCTTTCTTTACGGAAAAGGTCACTCCTCCGTCAGTAGACTCACGCCTGTCTCGCTTATGCAAGGGACCAGGCACGGCAGGCTGTGGTTCTACCCTCACCACCTCTGGTACAGATGGCAACTAATCTACCACCTCATCTAATACGACCGACGGCTGATCCGTCATCATCTCATCTGCTATGATGGACGGCTGATCCGCCGCTACTTCGCCACCAGAAGAAAGAGTCCTCATCATCCCGCTCATTGTTTTCCTCCACTGTGTCAAAGGACTCGGAATCGGGCTCGGGAACCCTATTCACCCCTTTCTTCTTTGCCTTCGACACCGTAGCCCTCTCCGCCAAATGAGTGCCTACGATGAAGCTAGTCCTCGGGTCAAAATCGACAGGAGGCTGGCTCACCACAACATGGTATAAGGCCGCCATATACAAGATTTCCCCTGGCACATTTGCTGCAGGAACGGAGAAACTAGTTCGAGTACGACAAGTGTCATAGCAGCTCCATGCCCTAATAACATCAAGGATGCTACCCTCAAATCCCAGGCAGGAACTGGGACGCCCAAGGAATAGTTGACTGTACCCAAATTGACGGGCAAACCTACTGGGCAAGTAGGGCTCCAGGTACACAGTGTTGCGGTTGTGATAAACTAAATGTGCCGGGCGAATGTTACGCAGCCAGAAACGCATCTTCTCAGGTAAGAAATGAGGAGATCCAACGCCATCAACATGGACACTCCTCACTTCCTGGTCGGTAAAACGGGGAACGGACACGAAGAGATCATATCCGTCCACCCTCGCCAGCATCCTCCGACACGCCGACATAGTACTATATTCCCATGGCTGATGGTGATACCTGAAAAGAAAAGCGTCGTCGTCCGTAACGCCGTCTCCCGACCCAGGCCTCATCAAAGACCGATAATGCAAAAACAGCCACCCCAGCAGGTAATGATAAGGCAGCTCTATACGTTCAAAGTCCATCGCCACGTCACGAGCGATGACCTTGGACGAGAAGGCGTGGAGGCCATGATGAATACTGCACACCATAGCGGGAAGAAGAGCCAGCCTGACCCTAAAGGCCAACTTCACAGTGGGAAGAATAAAGTGACGGCTAATCCTCTCGATGGAACCTACCCCTCATGAGACCACATAATTGCGCAGCCACACCATTAAAAACCCTGCCAAGAGTGCCTTCTCTGACAGTCGCCGAGTACCATAATAAAAATAGTTGAAGGAGTCAATCTTGCTCCCAAACTTGTCACCCTTAGACTTCGACCTCTTAGCAGTCGACACCAAGCCTTCTACTTCCTTAGGAGTTTGACGATCTCGGGAAATAACTCGGCCGGCAGCGCTGAATTTAAAAAGATAGGAGACCCAAGAGGTGGTATGGGGAGCGTCCCCTTCCGAGCTACCATCTTTCTCGATAGCTGTTTGGTGACAGGTACTATGGTGACATAACAGTTCTCGGTATACAGCGATGAAGCCTAGGAATCGTCGATCTAGATCCTGGAACACCTCGTTCGTTGGAGTGTACACTTCAAAGGGCTCGTCTCCCCAAGGAAGCTTGGAGACAGTATACATCTCATGGAGAGCGAGCCCCAACTCCCCTACAGGTGTGAAGAAAGTTCCTGTCCGCTGGTTATACATCTCCAGAAGGGCCATGAACAACGGCTTATTAATGGGCAGCCCGTGGCTGGTACCCCGGATAGCATCATAAAGATTGACTTCTCGCAAAAACGCCTCATATTTTCGCAGAATCCACGAGGTCAGGTTAGCCCACGAGGGAATAGGGTTTAACCAGCTCGGCAGTGCCAATCTGCCAACAGGATAGGACCCTTTTCGAGTAAGCTGGCTCAGGAAAGTATCAGCCTGAGAAAATGAGAAATTAGGACCGGGTGTGTTGATAAAGGTACCCGGAACTAACCCCATCACAGATCGACTGGCCGGATCCTTGATCGCGTGCACTGACCCAGTAGTTTTATTGTAATGGATGTTACCCACGAACATCCCCGGTCTGGTCGGAGTAAGGGGGTCTGTCATCTGCCTGTCCAAAAAGATCATGTTGAACCACGCAAAAGGGAAATGATGCTTCATAATGGGGATATGAATTGGCATCCCGTCCAGATTAAAATCCCAATTCTCAAAAATATCTAGCACTCAGGAGTTTTTTATGATCAACGCATCCCCAAAGAGGAAGACCGGCCTCAGATGCTTCCTATTTAGCTCCCCGGAGCTCATCATGTCACTAAGGAATTGGAAAGATTGAACCCTGATAACATTCAGTCGCTCCAAAGGCTCATTAATAAGAAGCTGCTCTGACACTTGACGAACTAAATCGTCCCATCGCACATCCCTGGCAAGCTGATTCGAGCCCACTAGGAGTTCTCCGCAGAATTTACTGGCAGATTTACTAAAGATAGACGAAAGAAATAGGATTAGAAGATAGTCAAAACAAGAAGCATTTGAAAGATCATTTAAGTCTATGCAGCTCGGGTCGTCACAGCCTCATACGGCTCAGAACCAGATGAGTCCATGCGGTTCTGTTCATCATAGCCTTATGCAGCTCCGAGTCAGACGAGTCCATACAAATCAAGTTCAGATGAGCTCATGAAGCTTCTGCGGCTTGGGTTCAGAAGGGCCTATGCGGTTCAAGGTTCACATAGACTCAATAGACGAACCTAGGCGCTGATGCGGCTCGGATTCAGGTGAGACTATGCGGTTCAAAGTACACACGGACTCATGCGGCCCTGAACAGACAGACTCATACGGTTCAAGTTAAACACGCTTATGCGATCCAGATTCATATGAGCTGATACGACTACAAGCAGATGAGCTTATGCGGTTCAAAAGTGAACTACGCTCATGCGGCCTAAACCGAAAATATATATGCGGTTCAGATCGAGTATGACAAGCCTATGCGGCCCCCTGGACGAAGTGCTTATGCGGTCATATCGACGAAACTCGTACATACGGCTTGTGCATAAATTATACAGCAGAGCCATGGCAGTTAGGGTTCTAAAGCAACGCCCTTACCAGCAATAGGTGGATGAACGTCGGGATGAACAGAGTGAACAGCGGCCGGCGGAGGAGTGGCCACGTTTGTCGCTGCAATCGTCGCAGAAGCAACCGCCTTGCCCTTCGCAGCCTTCGACACAGCAACCTTCTTGGGAGCCATAGATGCTTGGGAGAGAAAGGAGTTAGAACAGCAAAAGATCGAAGAAAGCAAAGGAGATTCCCCAGAACGAAAGTGTTCCTATTTATAGACAAGAAAGGAATGCCTCGATCCGCGTGCAATATGATGACCGACTCTTCGGTCATCGAGGCAAAATGGCTGAATAATAGCCTGACTCTTGGGATCCTGGCCCAAAAAGTGGCTCTTAAAATCTGACAGTAAATCAGGAGCATTAAATACAGAAGATTCACAAAAGATTTGCACACGTGGCAGGAAGACGTGGCAAGAAGCTCATGCGGCCAAACAGCCCATGCGATTCAGAGAGTTATGCGGCTGAGGTAATCATGCGGCTAAACAAATCCATGCGGCTAGGACAGAATACATCCATGTGACTCTCGCATGACCATGCTTCTAATTCAAAGTATTTCAATTTTGCAAATTAAAAATTTTGAAGGGAGTCTTGTAGAAGCATGAAAAAGAAAAGAAAAATGATCCATGCGGCCAAAGAGCCTCATGCGGCTCGAAGGGCCCATGCGGCTCAGGAATCCCATGCGGCTCAAACACATAAGCAACTTGAGTAAACTCCATGCGGCCCACAGAGAGAGGCCACGTGGCCTTCAAAGCAGCTGTGCCCAACGTCTGGACGCATTTAATGCTCTGACGGCTGACAGACCTGACAGATGACAACCCTGACATAAAGTAATCATGATGACTGACACAAAAGTACTATCTTCCTAGGGAACTGGAGAAAATCTTCGCAGACGTGGCACTATTCACCAAGTTTTGAGGCAAGTCTATGCGGCCAGACTAGACGAGTTCATACGACCAGTGCAGAGAAATCTATACGATTCAACCATGAAGGTCCCCCATGCGGCTCGGCCATGAAGACTCTCATACAGCTCGGCCATGAAGACCTCCATGCGGCTCAGTCATGAACATATTCATGCGGCTCAGTCATGACAACCTTCATGCGGTTCGAGTATAGAGACTATTCATGCGGCTCGGTCATGAAATCTTTCATGCGGCTCGGTCATGACGACCTTCATGCGGCCCAAATATGAATACCCCTCATGCGGCTCAACAATGATGACAGGGCACGTGTCCTAAAGATAATCAAATTTTGGGTCAGATCCCAATAATTTGGGACACGTGGCAAGAGAATGAATTAAATTGATTCATTTAGATTTACGGACATCAGCAAATCATCATGATGGGAATTTATTGCAATCAACATTAATTACTGACATGATTTGGCATAATCCTCATTAATGGCCCAGATCCTTCATGCTCAAGATTAATGGCCTAGATTGACCAATCCACAGGCCGCCGCCATCTCCAAGAAGCAATCATTTGCAACCCTAATGATCATACCCCATTCCTATAAATAGCATGGTGCTATTCCCTTGCAGAGGGGATACGCACACACAGAGAAAGGCTTCCCCCCGAATAATCAGAGAGAAAATACACAGAGATCAATCCAGAGAGAGAGAAGCCAGAAGAACAATACGAAGAGGGCAAGAAGAGCATTTCTTTGTCAACGCCAAGCATCTCGTCACAGGAGCCAAGGCTACGTCCGATCGTCCAAGGCGTAAGGCAGAGCTGCCGTCGCTTTCCCGAGCCTCTACCGTCACCCCCCAGAATAAAAAATAAACAATTGTACTTAGACTGCTGTACCTAGGTTTTCGTCCCTAGGCTTTCTTTGTACAAGCGAGTTTGTAACGTGAAGTAAAAGTCCAGTCCTCCCATAAAACTGTTCTGCTCTTTTATATTTTATGGCAAACAGTGGTGGCCCATGCAGGTCTAGATAAATTGTTTGGTTACTTTACCGTACCAAACAAGCTTGCGTATAGGATTAAAGTCTAGGATCTCATCCACATACTTGACCCCTCTCTTCGATCTACCGCTTGACTTATCGATGGTATCTTGCTTGATTCTTATCTTTCCTTCATGCTTGTTAGAAGTTAGGACGGTGACCCCTACTAGATAGACATGTTTCTATTATCCTAAAATACCATAAGTTTAACTCTTGTAAGTTAGGTAGAATGCCTTATGACCTAGCATTGCCTTCATCCTTATGACTCATTATAGTAGATACTAAGTGGATTACCTAGACTGTAAATTTTTAAGGACCATACCTTATTGGTCGACCAAAGCCTTAGACAAGGAGACAATAGGTCGACTGTATAGGCACCAAACAAGACTTAGATTCTTAAGGAGTTCGAACTAATTCTAGTCGCTTTCAATAATAATCTCACATGCCTATATTTTACCATCTTGACTAAATGTTGCTACTATAGCCTAGTTTTGCAAGTTTAACCATTATCAAACTTGTTCAAGACACATGCTATTGAGCGCGCACTCACTAACATATTGTCTAGTCAGAACTGGTGCATGATGGTCTGATCAACCTAGTGCACTTTGGTTCGCTTTTATCTATCGTTCTACGTGGATGGGGACATAGCTAAACTTGTCCCCTAGAGTCCCATCTGCGACAGTCTTGACAATTCGTTTTGAATTACTCACTCGCCTTTGAACCACAGATTGGTATTCGAAAACAACTTCTTTTGACTCATATTGGTTTTCATCTTTCACTTATTTAGACGAAGACTCGTACTTAATAGATAGACCGAAAGTATCACCTTAGTTGCCCTACCATCTATTGCCAAGATAGTTAGCCATGGACCAACCCAGGTGACTTCAATCGCGTCTCAAGTTACATGCCATTTCCTTCAACTCTTAATCTATTATCATGACTTTCTAAATTGTTTAAAACTTAGGAATGATTAGAATCCTTTCTCTTAACCATACTTCTAAAACCTAGACGAGTATCTTCTTCGTAGGAAATCACCTATCCTTAATCTTAAATCAAATTACCACCCCTTATTGACCATTAATCTTTGTCTCTTCTTGCGTTAACACGTGACCATCAATTACACCCTAAATTAAATTTGTCATTTATTTTCGTAGTTATCGAAATCACGATTTTTCTAACGCATATTTTGAACGTCGTGATTTGATTGTTCCTCATTGATATACCCTTGTACCCTCTCAACCCCCTACTTATTTTTAATTTCGAGGACGAAATTCTTGTAAGTTGGGTAGGATGTAAAATCTCTAAATTTCTACTATATTTTTAGTACTGATTTTTTTTATTATACATCGCATAGTCGTATTGTACGTCGCACGGGAATTTATGTTCTTCGTATTTACTCGTCGAGTGCGAATATGTGCGAGGTACATATTTTTAGAAAAATAGTTTTTATTTTATTATCGGTGATGGTTTCAAAATATATATAATAACTATTTTTAATAAAAGTTGTGAAAAGTATCTATCGAGGTTGCCAAACTTATTATTTTAATTATTTATAAAAGGCTATCTTATTTTAATGGTAATTTAGAAAACTAGATTTATGTGAATATTCTACTCGACTAAAACACATAAAAATTATTTCATGTACATTTTCAAAATTTAATTTTTATTATTTATAATAAGAAGGCATTTTAAATATTTGAATATTTATGTTTATTTTTGAATTTTTTTAAAGATATTTTATATTACTATATAAAATATTTATTCTCATTTTCGAAATTATTATGCTATTTAAATAAAAAGGTAGTGTAAAATTTTTCCTATTAATACTTAAATATTAATTATGATTTTCGAAATTAATTATTATATAAATTCTATAAAAAGATATTTTGGATTTATTTATGATAAATTAAATGGTGATTAGATTTATTGATTTAAATTAAATAGTTTCATTTAAATGTGTTATTTATCTATATTTAAATTGGATTTGGATTTAGATTTAGATATGAATGTATTAGTTTAAATTTAATAGTAGAATGATCTATTTAGGTTTTAAAAATCTCAATCCTTATCCAACTGGGAATTCCCACATCCTATAAATAGGCTGGTACTCCTCCATAAATTTCTCACATCCACAAATTCTCCACCAAAATATGCATCGCGTCTGTGTCCCCTCCCCGTCTTATTTCATATTTACATATACATGTCCCACCATCTTCGTATCGGACATTCCCCGATAAATCTAATCAAAACCCTAGCCTTAGCAAATCTGGCCACCCGTCGCCATCCCGACATCACTTCATCTTTCCCGACTCCATCCACCAGCACCTTCACCGAGTTGTCTGCCACCCTCCGACAACCATCGTCGCCCAAGACTCCAGCCCGACTCGCTACGACCACCCCGGCCATTGGCTGCAGACCCGAACCCAAACACAGAGACACCCGACCCTATCATCACCACCCCGCCATCATCGACACCCCCATCGAACTCCTGCCTCAACCATCACCGCGGCCAGCGTCACCACTGCCTCCCCCGTTCCCTCACTGCCACACACCAACCTACTGTCCATCGCCACACCACCCTAGCTACACCATCACCAACCGCCACCAATGGCCCTACCACCAATCGACAGACCCGCCCAAACCGCCAACCCACGACGAACCGCAACCACCGTCCGTGGCCGTCGCCCAATGCCCAGCCCCATGGCCAACTCCGGCCGACCAAGACAACACCACTACGAGAACCCCAAAATAAAAGGGGAAAAGAAAACCCCTTACCTAAAACTGACGTCGCCGCGTCCCCCGCGAGCTCGCCCAGAGTCGCACCCGTGCCTAGCCCTTCCCCTCCGCTGTGGCATCTCAGCCGTCGACTTCACCCAGACCCCCACCGTTCGTCGCCGCGTCCCAGCGCCCAGCCACCCGCCGACGAGCTTCCGCCCAGCCGCCCTCCACTTCCGACCGATTCCCTCGTCGAGCCTCCTTTCCAGCCTCCGCAACCGCCAGTCACGCCACCGCCACCGCGACAGCCGCGGCGGCCAAACCCCCGACCATCAGCTTCGTGGCACCTCTCTAGCTGCCCTAGCCGCGCGTGCCGCTGACTGCGAGCCGCTTCCCTCCGTACACCCGTCGGAGCTGACCGACCCCTTCTCGAACCTCTACTCCGCCCCCGCCGTGCATCTCCGCGAACGCGGGCCCCCCTCGCGCCGAAATAGTCGCCTCCCGACGACCGGAGCCGAGCCGCTCTCGTTCACCCACTCTCCACTCCTCTTCTCCCCACCTTTCTTTCTCTCTCCTCCTTTCAATTTTTCCCTTTTTATTTTTTTATTTTTATATTTTTTTACTACTGTGGTGTGCTCTCCTTCGAAAGGAGCACATACAGTATACATTTCCTATTTTATATTATTATTATTATTATTATTATTATTATTATTATTATTATTATTATTTGAGTAAAAATAGTATATTTTATAATACCATTGATATTAATAATTATATATATAAATTTTATATAGTATACTTTGTAAAATAATATATGAATTTTTGGGGACTGACCCTATATATAGTACAAGATGGGGCTTAAAAGTCCTAAAAATATTATTGTTAATTTTTTATGGCTTTTTGCCTAAACATGTATATATTTTATATTGCTAAAAATAATGTATAATTATTATCCTGCATTTGGTTTCAAAGACAGATTTAGAAAACCCTAAATATATTATTGATTATTTCTTTCTACTTAAAGCTTTGACCAAAATAATTACTTTTGACTAGCCCTAAATATTTTCTTAATTTTCATATTTATTTAAAATTTTAACTAATAAAATGTAGTCCAAATTATCGTACATATTTTGAAGTATTATATAAAATATTTTAATGGGTAATTATAGTTTTTCTTCTTAAAATAATTTTTACTACTTATAAATATCTCGGGATAGTAAAATATAGTTTTAAGGATTATAAATGGTTTTCTAAAAAAATCATATATATATTCTTTATCAAATTTTCTTTGATCATCCTCATGTCCATGAGTAAACTCCTTTCTCCCATTCTCTCGTCAAATTCTGTACGTCCTCCTATCGACCCTAGCTAACTTGACCATTCTGAACCCAATAGAACAGTCCGTGCCACCATCAGAAGTCGTCTTGCGTAGTTGTAACACCGAAGGCGGTCTTGTGCCACCTTTATTGTACCACACCAGGCAGCTCACCAGGTGTCACAACAGGCAAGTATATGTAACGCCCCAGTCCCAAAATACGTAGGACCGAGTACGTGAACATGCCAGCTGTACACATACGAAGAATACTCCAATATATAGAATCCTCGTATATGCACATAAGCTGTAAATAAAATAATCATAGGCCAGAATAACATATATAATCTCATCACAGCTCAACACAGAAGATAATAGAGTCCAAATAAATAAAGTAGAGTATCAAAAGATAGCCGGGTGAACATACTCACTCCAAACAGCTATGAAAAATAGTCTCACAAGATCGGAGTCCAACCTCCGCAAAAATAGAAATGAAAGAGATGTAAAATAATGTCCACTAATGTCTCAAATATCGAATAGACTAGAAATCAGTAGTGACTGCCTCGTCATCAATGTAGGATAGCTCCAATGCCGCTCCGTACTCCTGTGAAAAATTGTCTAAACCTGAAGAGATAACCAGGTCCTCAGGGGACATAGCAAAATACAAAAAAACACCATGCCATATAAACTGTGATAATATAATAAGAGAAAAGGTATGCATGCAATCGGGTTCCTGACCATTCTACTGTGAATATGCAGTTGAGATACAATCCTTCGACGTATGAGCCCTGGCTATAAAATGGGATCGACATAGTTCCCATAAAGGGTACCAGGGGCCTACGTCCATAACGCTCGGGAAGCGTCAGAGGGCACCATGTGCAAGGGGCTACGTCCATAACGCTCTGGAAAACGTCAGAGGGCGCCTGGAGCCTGCGTCTCCGGAGGAGCGCACAGGTAATCAGGGAAGTGTAAAGAAGCCCATACATCAGGTATTGTTCTCCCCACCCAATGCCTAGTATCATCATCTCCATGACTGATATGAACCTCTAGTAACCGCCAAGTCTTCTAACATGCAATACTATTGGCAGTTACTCCTATCCGTCGCACGCTCCATACGTATCGGTGGCCAGCCGACTATGCGGAAACGTGTCCTACATGTGACTCACATCACATGATACAATAAGTGTCAAGGCCGTATGAGATATACCAATACCTCATCATCAATGGGTGGTCACTAGACTAAGTCAATGCAAGAGAAATACATAAGGTGAGGTAAACGACCGATAGAGTCGCTTGCACCCGAGTGTGACTTGGATGCACAGTTTAAATATCATGAAACAAAAAGCTAAAAATAACAACTAAAAATAAGAATATAATAATCACAGAGTAAGGTGGCAAGGTATCTTGCCTGATGGTGCAAAGTGGCAAGTCCAAGTAATCACAATGTCAGCCAAGAAACGTCACAATCTCCAAACAACTCCGGACGCTAAAAAAAACATCAAAAATGCACTCGGTGAAGAAGATAAACCTAGGAAACGCCTGTCCAAAAGTCAATTTCTGGAACAGGAGCAAAATCGTAATTTTGGGTCAAAACGATATCCGCCGTTGGACCCGCTTTGCACCGAAATACGTGCCAAAGTCTATGGTCTTTAAAGTCGTCAAACTATATATCTACAGATTCAGTTTGAGGAGAGGAACTCAACGGTATGTCCAGTTTTGGATTCCGATGAGCCGTGCACAAAATCGTCCGTTTGAGTGGGTCGCAGGCCCGCCAAAAATAGGTTTCGATTCGACCTTCTCAGAATCGAACCAAACTTGGCACACAGGACCAGAATTTTGATCCGGACCTGTTGGCACAAGTTTCGTCTCGATTTGACGACTGTACACGAAGTTATGGGCAAGTTTGTAAAACGCCGATACGGGGGTATCTCGACGGATACGCGTTGATTTTGTCGCGCACACGCAACGAAACTGAGTTCCGTCAATTCCCACACGTCCGCAACATCCATACACGCCTTTCGATGCATATAGAGCGCGACCACGTCGCCCGGTTTGTCGGGGCGCACGTCGTATCGGAGAAAATTTCAAAAATTTACTATTTTAAAAACAGTTTTTCGTACAACTTTAACATGGGTTTAATTCTTGCACAGTAATTGAAACACCGATCTACCAGTTGCGTTTTAGTCGTGGTTAGGTTGTCTTCACCCATGTTCAGTTAGTTTATCCAAAACCCTAATATACATATCGAGACTCGGCTTCCAAGTAGGGTTCCTAGGTTATTCAATACTCTATTTTCGAGACAGAGTTTTACTCGACTTTGCATCGAGTTACTTGTCAAACCAGAGGGTTATAGCTGATTCACTTTGAAGGGACTCAAAGAGGGTTATATTGCCTACACGTAGCATCTTTCGGATCGCAAAACAATCAAACGTGCGAAAAGTAATCAAGGCCAAAAAAAGGGTACCTTGTTATCGAGTTCCTGAACATGGGTTGGTTGGGGGCGGCGCTCCGGTGATCCTGGCGGTGGCGCGATGGTTGTCCGGCGACGGTGACTAGTCGGAGGCGTGCGCATGAAGACGGGGAAGGTTCAGGCGTAGGTGGCAGTCGATTGGGATGAGTTAGGGTTTCGGTTTTTGGTGAGCGGTTGAATATATATACTACGACTAATACTATTCCTATTAGTACTTGGAATTGGGGGGGCGCGGGTTGCTAAAGGATTTGCAGCTGTTGCTGCTGGGTTAAGCTAAGGGTATTAGGAATTGGGGGTCGGGCCCACCCCCTCCCCAATCCGCAGTTTAGCTGCTTTAATATGGTGGGGGTTAGGCCCACCACCAAAAGCTGTGTATATATATATATATATATATATATATATATATATATATATATATATATATATATATATATATATATATATATATTTTGCTAAAGCCTTTAACAAGGCTGACAAGTTGTGCCTGGCCCGCCCTCTGCTGGGTGTGGGGCCGGGCCTCCTTTATTCTTTATTTATTTTTTAATTTTTTTACAATATATATATATATATATATATATATATATATATATTTATATATATATATATATATATTTTTATTTATTTTTTTATTTATATATATATATATATATATATATATATATATATATATATATATATGTATATAATCAATTCTTAATAAAGTAACAAAATATTTTAGAACAAGGTAGGCTATATTTAGTAGTATATAAAATATCAAGCACACAAACATGCATATATTATATACATCTATAATTACGTATATATACCCAATAAATTCTAAATAATATAGAAAAATAGTTTTTAAAGCACCAAAATAATTTAGGAAATATTGGGGGTTTACATCCTACCCAACTTAAAGAAAATTTCGTCCTCGAAATTAAACTAAGGTCGGGGGATCAATGCAATGTAAGGAAATATAATAGCACTTAAAATTCTAGACATACCTCCATTTTCGAACAAATGCGGATAGCGATTTCGGATGTCGTCCTCGCGCTCCCAAGTAGACTTTCCTGGCGAGTGATGCTTCCATGCCACGCGAACCAATGGGATAGATTGATTCCGCAACACCTTCACTCGGCGATCGAGGATGCCTATTGGTTGCTCTTCGTACGACAAACTCGGTCCGACTGTGATCTCGGAGTGATCAAGCACATGATTGCTGTCCGCCACGTACCTCATCAGCTGAGATACATGGAATACATCATGCACTCCCTCTAGCGACGGTGGCAAAGCCAATCTATAGGCAACCTCTCCAAAATGTTCCAATACATCGAAAGGCCCGATGTACCTTGGACTCAACTTGCCACGTCCTCCGAATCGAATCGTGCCTCTAGTGGGGATATCTTCAAAAACACATGGTCACCCTCTTTGAACTCCAAGGGTCGACGACGATTATCTGCCCACTGCTTCTGACGATCCTGCGCTGCTCACAGGTGGTCCTGAATCTTCTTCACTATCTCCACT
This sequence comes from Iris pallida, assembly GCA_029216955.1. Lineage (NCBI taxonomy): Eukaryota > Viridiplantae > Streptophyta > Magnoliopsida > Asparagales > Iridaceae > Iris > Iris pallida. The sequence goes on along the minus strand of JANAVB010042219.1, from coordinate 8,138,615 downwards.
GTGCTCAAGACCAACTCGGGACCCAATAGCTGTCGCTCTCCTATGTCGCTCCAACAAACAGGAGACCGACACTTCCTACCATACAATGCTTCAAACGGAGCCATTTGAATGCTCGCTTGATAGCTATTATTGTAGAAAAATTCTACAAGATGAAGATGGTCCTCCCATGAACCGCCAAAGTCAAGCATGCACGCTCTCAGCATATCCTTTAGCGTCTGAATGGTACGCTCCGACTGGCCGTCTGTCTATGGATGGTATAATGTGCTAAACTTCAATCGAGTGACCAAACTCTCTTGCATGATCCTCCAAAAGTGCGAGGTGAATCTCGAGTCACGGTCCGACACAATACTAACAGGCACACCGTGCAATCTCACAATCTGCTCCATATACATCTCTACCAATACCTCTGTCGATTGGCCCACTCTAAAAGGTAAGAAATGGGCTAACTTCGTAAGTCTATCAACAATTACCCACACTACGTCACGTCCCCTAGGACTTCGAGGAAAACTCGTGACGAAATCCATAGTAATGTGCTCCCACTTCCACTCGGGAATAGGTAGCGGCTGTAATAATCCGGCCGTCCTTTGGTGCTTCGCCTTAACTTGTTGACATACCAAGCACTTGGCAACGAAACGAGCTATCTCCCGCTCCATTCCATGCCACCAATAATACTGCCGTAAGTCACGATACATCTTGGTCCCTCCGGGATGAATAGAGTAAGTCGAATTGTGAGCCTCTGCCATAAGCTCCTGACGTAACTCTTGTCACGCCCCAGTTCCAAAAATATGGAACCGAGCTACGTGGCAAGGCCAGCGAGTACCGCTCCCAATGATTAACCCAATTTATTGGAATCAGTTGAGTCACACTTAAGCTGAAACGTGCAGTAAATAAAAAGTAAAATGCCCAGACGATCACAAATAACTAATCTCATCCACAAGTATGATCAGGGAACACATAGTGAATATTCTGAATAAAATCACAATGTGATAGCTAACAAGTCCGAAGTAATAATAATACAAATACTGAAAGAAAAGAGTCTTGCAGAAACAATCTCGCAGATACAATGCTGAATGAAGTAAACAGGAAGATAACTAGATCTGCCAACAGACTAACTAGATAATAAAGACAGATCAAGAAGAGCTCTACCACTGGAATAAGCTACTCTGCTGGATAAACTTCGTCCTCTGGAACGGCTCCCGTGTCAAGTCCGGATCCGTAGACCTCCGTATAATCCTCGTCTAAATCTGAAGAGAAAACCAGGTCCTCAGCGGGACGTAACAAGGTACATAATATGCAAGCCAACGTACGGAAGTGTAGATACACATAAGAAAGTAAAATGTAACTGCAAGGGGTGAATCTAACATAACCAACTAGAATGCTAATGCAATTTAAGAACATCACTCGAACACGCGGGCTGTCAAGGTGTACCCCGGAGACCTGATAGGTACTCCGGCAACTATGAATACACCACAGTCCGGTAAGGACTGTGGTAAACTATGAAATCCCTGAAGCTCTGGAATGAGACAACGGCATACTATGTGGGAAAGTAGCCCAAGCGCACGGTGTATGTTCTTCCCTCCCATGTGACCTTGTAAATCATATCCACGAGACGCTCGGTCAGATCCTCTAACTAGAACATCGAGTCATACTAGTAAGTGCAGTATAAGGATCATAAGTTATCGTCCTAGAATAATCCTGGATTTTCGTATTGCAAGATATAAATCATGTACGAGAATCCGACAGTATAAGTAACCATGAACATGTCCTAGAGTCTGAATGTGTACCGTAACGAATTGTCGTGGTAACGCAAAATGTGGATATCTAATATCGATACCCGATGGCGCTAACGTCCATCGGCACCCGAATGTGATTCGGACGCAAAGTACCGAACACGGTCCTAGGTGTTGTAATAAAATACACACAAATAAAATTCAAGAATTTAATAATGTAACTGAAGTACAAGTATGGCAAGGTACACTTGCCTGGTTCAGAAAACTGATGAGGATAATCTGGTCCTACGTCCAAGTCTGGAGTGCCCAAGGTGACAAAAGAACCTAGAGGATAAATTACAAGTAATTATTTTAATTTAGACGACTACTATAATATGGGAAAAAACATTAATAAGGTTTTAATTAATCGATCATTAAAAACATCTATATGGTTGTCATTAATAGAATTATTTGTTTTAATAACAAAACTTGGGTGGTGGTTGGAAAAGAAAAAAATGCAAGGTGTCACGAAGAGGCTAAAGCTGCCTGGATTGGAATATGGGTTCTAATTGATATGTGTATTGGCAACCTATAAGTAATCTTGTATTAGAAAAAGCACCAAGGCAAAAGAAGAATCATAAAAAAAAAAAAAAAATCCCACAGTCACAAACTAGGAATTGAGCCTGGGACTCACCTATAAAACCCCATGCATTCAACCAAGTAGGCTATTGCTCTCTAGTGTGTGTATATGGGAAACACTCAATAGATAGGTAATCTGGTTTTCGGAAAATGTTACCAAGCTGGGAAAGAACAGTAAAATAAATATACTCCCTCCCAGCGGCCAGGTATCGAACCTAGGAACCTCCTTATCCAAGTCACTCTCCCCAACCAAAGGAGCTACAGTCTCAGTTGTTAGATTAGCATTACTAGTTATAATAGTTTAGACGCTGAGACCTACTTCATCTTCTTACGTTCCATTGTTGGTTCCCATATCACCACACAATAAGAACACTAGTTTAAAATATTTAACCTGGAATTTCCTTTATATCTATAATCATAGCCAACTCTCTATATGAGTTCCTTTATTTGCTCTCGACAGCAACTCGTTCTAGCTAAATGAAAACTATTAAGCAACAACCATATTCCCTTCACCTCTGCACCCTCACCTACTGTTCACAGTTCTACTCATAGGTAGAGCTTCCTCTTCCTCTAGCAAGCATTTCACCTCTTTACCATCTACTGAAACTTAAGGCGACACCACAGCAAATCATATTTTTGTTGTTGCAGTTACTTAAAGCCCACACTCATGCCACCAGTGGACATCCAGAAATGAGTTGTCCCCTGTTTCGTATGTATAGAAAACACACCACAACTTCTTTTCAATATTTAGCCTACACTATATATCATCATTTCTCTCATTATACTGCCAAGATCTCTCTATACCTAGGGGTTCAAGTTAGCAACCTAAGCATCCATGAACTTATACATGAATTTCTAATGGCAATGCTGATGTAACTATAGAGAATCTATCAGGGGAGATATAATGAACTAGGGGAGAACGAACAGGGAAGAAGACTCACGAGAAGGAAATTGAAGTCGTCGAGGGAAACTCAACGAGGTGGCCGGCCAGATTCCGTTGTCACGTTGCAGTGGCGGAGGTTGAAGACGTCGAACCTCAGAGGCCTGCTGCAACCGCACGCGGAGATGGCGGCGACCGTCGCGATGTTCCGTCGCACCCTCCTCGCCGGCGACGTCGAGCTCCGCGGGACTCGCGAGAAGGTTGTGAAGGGAAAGGAAGGTGGAAAAAATATAGAGGCGGCTAGGGTTAGGATGGAGGAGGAGATGAGTATGTGTTCAATATATAGAGAGATAAGGGAGTTAGGGTTTACTGGACTCATGTAAATGATCGCTGGTCAAGGAGAGTTCTTCTGCAACTCTGTGCTACAGTACAAATCGGATGTACAGTAGGTAGTGAAACTCGAGTTTGGGTGTATAACCGCCCACCCGAATTCAAATGGAAGTAGCCGTTAGGACTCTTTGAAAGAGGGTGGGGTATTGGGCTTGGAATGAAGGGTTGGGGTGGTTCAGTTGATCGACAGGCTGGCTACTAGGCATGCCTGCAACATCTAAAGGTTGCAGTGGACAGAGTACGTATAGAGAAGGAGAAAAACATTAGCATGTGAGGTTTTGGGTTAACACTCTAAGTATGGAGGTCCATATGTTTGGGGTCGGCTGTATATATATATCATTTCTTTGTTTAGCCCAAAATTGCATAGTAAGATAATTAATAGTGTAACTTACTGTTATGTTCTATCACTAATAATACTATATGAATAAAATCTAAATTTTCTCCTACAACCAATTTAATAATAAAATAGAAAAAAAAATTGTGATTTATAATAATCTAGTAAAATTGCGATGATTTAATCATCTATAATTTATAACAATACAAATAGTGGTTATATTCGAAGTCAATGAAATGCCAACAAAATATATATACAAAAATTTATTTTAAAATTAATAACTTGAAAATGAGGGGCTCACAACTCTCCATTGGGTACATAAATGCGATCACCACATCGCAATGTCCCATCTGAGTGGATCCTCAAACCTGTCTGCTCTCCTGCTTCAGTCCTCTCTTTCAGCCGTCGAAATCTAGCATCATTGGGCAATGCTGCCTTGATGCGCTCTACCAATGTTGATTGCACTTGAAGGTTGGTTAATACGCCGTCTGCTCCAGGCAATACTACCTCAATACCAAGCTGCTCCAAGTCTCTAATCAATTCCTTCTGTGTAGTCAAAAAGTGTGCCATGGGCTTACGGCTTAATGCGTCTGCCACGACATTAGCCTTGCCCAGATGATAATGTAACTCAATCTCATAATCCTTCATCAACTCCAACCAACGTCGTTGTCGCATATTCAACTCCTTTTGTGTGAACACGTACTTGAGACTTTTATGGTCAGTGTAGATATCAACCTTCTCGCCGTACAAGTAGTGTCTCCATAGCTTCAAAGCAAAGATAACCACTACGATCTCTAGATCGTGGGTCGGATAATTCTTCTCATGCACTCTTAACTGTCGCGATGCATATGCTACTACCCGACCGTGCTGCATCAATACACATCCTAATCCCTTCCCGGATGCGTCGCTGTAGATCACAAATCCTCCTGGGCCCGATGGTAGTGTCAAGATCGGTGCTGTGGTCAATCGCTTCTTCAACTCGTCGAAAGCGGCTTGACACTCGTCTGTCCATACAAACTCCTGATCCTTGCAAGTCAATCGAGTCATTGGCCCCGCTATTCGAGAGAAATCTTCTACGAACCGTCGGTAGTAACCCGCAAGTCCGAGGAAACTTCTTACTTCATAAGCTGATGTGGGAGCGGGACATGATTTGACTGCTGTGATCTTCTATGGGTCTACTGATATACCATCGCCCGTAACAATATGACCAAGAAATGCTACCTCTTTGAGAAAGAAATCACACTTGCTAAGCTTCGTGAAAAGTCGCTCATTCCTCAATGTTCCCAAAACTATCCGTAGATGCTGCTCATGCTCCTCTTGGTTCTTGGAGTAAACCAAGATATCGTCTATAAAGACTACTACAAATTTGTCCAAGTACTGGTGAAAGATCTTGTTCATTAAATTCATGAAAACTGCGGGTGCAGTGGTCAAACCGAAAGGCATGACCAAGAACTCGTAGTGTCCATACCTCGATCGAAAAGCCGTCTTGGCAATATCTTCCTTCTGAACCTTCAATTGGTGATAGCCCGATCGTAAGTCAATCTTGGAGAATACTTTTGCTCCACTCAGTTGATCGAATAGATCGTCTATACGTGGTAAGGGATACTTGTTCTTTACCCGTCACTGCATTCAATGCTCTGTAGTCAATGCACATACACACTGTCCCGTCTTTCTTGGGCACAAAAAGAACGGGTGCTCCCCATGGTGACGCACTGGCACGAATAAATCCCTTCTCTAATAAGTCATCAATCAGCGTCTTCATCTCTACCAACTCCTTGGGTGCCAGAAGATATACTCGAGATGAAATAGGCTCGGCTCCGGGAATAAGCTCAATAGAAAATTTAATATCTCGGTCAGGTGGTAGTCCTGGCAACTCCTCGGGGAATACATCCTCGAACTCGGTAATAATAGGGTGCTGTGGGGTGTCATACATCATCATATGAGTCCCCGATGTGGGCGCATCACAACTCTCTCCGTCTTCTTTGGTGAACTCAAACTCTGTCGGATTTGGTGGTCTAAAGATAATACTGCTCCTATGGCAGTTTATGAGAGCGAAATGCTGGCTCAACCAGTCCATTCCAAGAACCACATCAAATATCGGCATAGGGAATACAAGAAGTCGTGCCATCATCTCTCTACCAGTTATCACTACATGTCACCCCCAATTTTCACAAATAGGGGTATTTTGGTAATTTTCCACTTTAAAAATTATTTTGAAATTATTTATTTATTATTTGTATTATTTTGGGATTATTTGAATCGGGTTCGAATTTTAATTCGTTTCGACTTGTTTTGACTTGTTTCGGGGACCCGGGGTATTTTGACCTTAGCGGGCCCACACACTAGCTAACCATGGCCCATATGTTAGATATTTTGGTTAGAGACTAGACCATTATTTTTAGTTAATTATTAGTTAGAGGTTAGTAGTTTCGGTTTGACTAAACTACCCCCGGTTTAACCATTTCCCATTTTTTGGCCATTTAATTAATTGGAGGGCAAACTTGTAATTAATCAAATGGGACAAAACTAGAGGGGGTGGCCGGCCACATCATGTAGATAGGGTGGAGAGAGAAAATCACTTTTCATTTCATTCCAATCCACATTTTCTTCTTCTTCTCCAAAGGCTCCATTTGCTTTTGAAAGCTCCATTGATTTTAGCTCTCAAACCAAGGTGATTCCTTCCCCAAAACTTATTCTTTTCTCATGTAGATCATGTAGGAACCCTCCATGATGATTCTTAGGGTGATACCATCATTAGAAACCATTTTTGTGTCCTTTGGACATTTTTAGGAGTGTCCACTTGTAGGTTTGTGTCCCAATAGGAAAAACCCCCATTTTTGACCCGTGGATGATGTTTGAATGTTGTTTTTTTGTGTTTCTTATTAATATTCAGATTTGACATGTTTAGAATGAGTTTCTCCATGTATTTATATGTATCATATTCTCTCTATGTGTATTTGTATATATATATTTATATATAGGTCATTCTATATATATATGTATATATATATGAATATATATATATATGTGGTGATTTTTATGTGTTGTGGAGTGTTCTTGTGTGGTGTTATGCTTGGAATAAGGGCTGTCATTTCAGATTCAGATTTTGTGAGGGGAGAATGGTTGTGTTCATGCCATTTTGTTACACCATTTAGTTATATATATATATATATATATATATATATATATATATATATATATATATATATTGATATATATATATATATATATATTGGTATATATATATATGGTTATGGTGGTGATTTGGTGGTGATTTGTGTGGTGTTTGTGGGGTGGGAGAGTGCTCCCAGATTTCTGTCCAGTTTTGTGAGGGAGGTTTGGTTGTGAGTTTGGCCTATTAGTTTACATCTATCTAGTTATATATATATAGGTATATATATATGTATTGATATATATATATATAGGGGTTTATATATGGATGTATATATATATATATTGGTGGTGGTTGTGAGATGTTTTGTGAGGGGAGAGAACCCAAATTTCAGTCCATAAAATCAGTCCCTTTGACAGCCCAAATCAGTCCCATTTTTAGTTGTGTGTGTGTGTGTGTAGTTGTGAGGGGTATTTGTGAGTTTGTGTGTGTGTGTGAGAACCTATTAGTGAGTGCCTATAGTTAGCCTATGTGCAAACTAGTAGGAAACCTATTAGGAAACTTAGGGAGAGGTCTATGTGAGGGTGAGGTGTTGTGTGTGAGTGTTGTGTATGAGTGTGGGGTGAGTTCCATGGGTAATTGCAAGGTTTCATTGGTTTTAGGCAAGGTATCGGATTTGCCTTGGAAGGGTAAATCCTAGTTTTGCCTAGAAATATGATACTTGTGTTAGAAGCCTAAGATAGTGTTAGAACTTGATCCCCGTGGTTGGTAATGATCAAATATGGTACTCTAAGACTAGTTTTGACGTCGGTTGACCGTTTTGACCAAAAGTCAACAAAAGTCAACCGAAGGTCAAACTTAGCCTTAAAGCGACCCGATTTGCGAAACCAATCCAGACTTGACCAGTTGACTGAAAGTCAACAGTTGGTCAACATTAGACTCAGTTTGGCCTAGGTTTGACCTAGAGTTGACCATAGTTGACCAGGGTTGACCAGAGTTGACTTTTTGACCAAAAGTCAACTATAAGTCAACCGTTGATCCCGATTGACCTAGTTTGACTTGGAATGACTTCCAGTGACCTAGTATGACCTAGTATGAACCAGTAAGACCTAGTATGACTCAGTTAGACCTAGATTGACCTAGTTTTGACTTAGACTTGCATTCATGGCTTGTATTAGTTTCCTTTTTCAGCATTTAGTCCTGTTTGACTTATAGTATCTTGTCGTAGGTCTGTGATCGCTCTGAGCGTCTGTTCACTCTATCAGCTCAGGACCACAGGCGAGTACATTCACTGATAGTTTTCATTGTCTTGATATCTACTATATCCGATTCAGTCGTAGTGTCTTACTTGATTCTCGACACAATAGTTCACGGACTAGTATTAACGGATTCTGGTCATGAGATGTCATTCCTGGATCTCTTGGGATATTGGTACTTGCTTGGTCTTGATTCTTGTACTTGTATTGACGCCGATTCCATAAGAGGATTAGCTCCCCTCTTAGGGAATCCCGCGTCATGACGTGCCATGACCAGATCCATTTATACTATTCGGGGAAAATGGGGGAAATTATTAGGTGTTATGTGATCAAAGCCCCATGTCCCTATTTTGCTAGCGCCACCCTCACCTCACGTAGGGTGTAGCAGATACCCCATGTCCATGTTATCCAGGTTGGCCGGCATGACCCTTTCCATATTTTCATGTGATTGTCGGGCCAAGTGGAAAATCATGCCATGACTCCCTTTAGCCGATCACATATCACTCTAATAATTCAAAACACCTTTTACTTTATTTGTCATGTCTTACATTCCAGTTTCAGCTTTACTTACTGTACCATCACCATGCTACGATTCATTCTCATATGCTCTATCTGTCTCTTATACTGTACCTTGGTTATGGGACTAGGTTCTATTCGGAAGAAGGATTACAACCCCGGTCCTTGTTTGGTTTAAGGGTTGTAACTCGGCTTTCGAATGGTTCCCAAGTCGCCTTTACTCTTTGTCTTGTATTTCATTATTACTGTTTCTTATAGTATTTCTCAATTTACATGGAACTGCTGTTGGTGTTTGTACTTGCTCATTTTCCTGACAGGATACGTTGACAAAATTTTACAAATGATTTAGAGGATGATTGCCCGACTTATTACGGGGTAGAGACTGAGGAGCTTGACTTAGATAGGGGCTTAGTGGTAGAGCCTCTTGACTTCGCCCACCCGGAGTAGCCTAGTTAGTTAGGTTTGCCTGGCCTGCGAGCCAGCAGTTTATTTCAGTTGTAGTATCTTATACTTATTATAGTTCTGAGACTTTGGATTTGTGTTAGCTGTGACTTGTGGATATTATCTTGGACTCGTTCTTGCTTATTCTATCATCTCTCTTTTCCATGCTTTCTACCTTAGTTTTGATTATGTGATTGAGGCAGTATTGCCCTATTCCTCCATTCGGAGTGTATATACTGCACAGGTACATTTATCTGTTTTAGTCGTAGTATTTACAGACCCTATATACAGCGTTCTACCGCCGATTCTGCGGCGTAGGCTGGACGTAACCGCTTCTCGTGCCCCTAATCAGGGTGCGGGTCGTGACACATTTTTGTGGTGGCCCATGCAGGTCAGTGTCGCAACTAGTGCGAACTCGTAATGGTGCTCGACTTAGAGTGCTAATTACGAGCCTGCGATTAGGATATAGGATTAGGGTATGATAGGAGTTACTCAATCACATGTTAGGAGATTCTGATCTTTTGATTACCATGACAAATTCTTTTGCATTGAATTTAATTGTCCGTCTTTGATATTCCTATCATGTGCCATATTGATCTCTTGGGTTCAATTCATCTTCAGGATGACAGTCACTCGTTCTCAGGCAGCGGGTCCTAGTGTAGTTCCAGAGAGGTCAGATCAGGGAGGTCCTCCACCTCCGGCTACGGGACCGACAGTCGAGGGTGCAGTAGCATCAGTTCCTACCCTTCAGGCAGGAGTAGCAGCGGCAGTTCCCGGAGGTCTTCCACCTCCAGCTGGGGGAGCTGCAGTTCAGGGAGCAGCCACGTCAGTTCCTGCCCTACCGGTGGGAGCACCAGCAGCGACGGTTTCAGGAGGTCTTCCACCTCCAGCAGCGAGACCGTCCATGGTCATTCCAGACATTCTTCTACCCGCCGCCTCAGCTACCGGCAGACACTCAGGGTATGATGGCCCTTCTGCAGCAGATGTTGCAGACGCAGAGCCGCCAGACGGAGGTGCTACGACAGACCATAGAGAACTCCCATCAGTTAGCCATGGCAGCAGTAGAGAGAGGTGCTCAGACTGCGGGTCAGGGAGCAGTGGTGCAGCAGCAGGGCCAGGGGAGGCCCGGTACATATCTGGACTTTAGAAAGATGAACCCGCGAGATTTAAAGGGTACCGAGGGTATCCTATACGCGGACGACTGGCTGGAGGACGTCCAGCGGAGCTTAGAGTTGGCCGAGGTTCCAAGGGCTCTATGGGTGACTTCTGCAGCGAGCCAGTTCTTCGACATAGCTCTGACATGGTACCGCACGGATCCGCGTGCGTCGGTTAGAGGTATATCTTGGGAGGACTTCAAGAAGCTCTTTAAGGAGAAGTTCTACCCCGATATAGCCTTGACATCTCTGGAGGGGCAGTTTGTTAGTCTGGAGCAGGGGAGCTCGTCGGTGGACGAGTACGCAGCAGAGTTTTTCCGCTTGAGCAGGTTTGCACCGAGTTTGGTTCAGGATGAGGGGTGCAAGGCCCGAAAGTTCAGGAGGGGTCTCATTCACGCAGTGCGTACTCGCACATCCGGGCGACGAGATGCTACCTTTGAGCAGATTCTGATGGAGGCTCAGATTGCTGAGGAGGACTTCGGCCTCAAGCCGAAGAGGAGCAGTGATGCCTTAGGAGCCAGTTCGAGTGCGGGGCCAGCGAAGCGCCCACATTTCCAGCAGAGGCAGTTCCAGCAGCAGCAGCCTCAGTTGCAGTTCCAGCAGGCACCGGGGCGTGCCCAACAGCATCAGGGTCAGAGACAGAGGCCAGCTACACAGTGCACCTTCTGCGGGAAGTCAGGGCACACTCGAGAGGTTTGTAGGAAGAGATTGGGCGCCTGCTTGTACTGTGGGGTGCCTGACCACCAGCTGAGGGATTGCCACGCTAGTGGAATCCGAAGGGACCAGGACGGCGTACAGCAGGCTAGAGGAGGCCAGCAGGGGCGTGCATTCGCCATGACAGTTGAGCCCACTCAGGCAGTGGCAGAGCAGAGTGCAGGTTCCGATCTTTCGATCTTCTTTCCGCATTTGCTTCCTTATTACTGTTTGAATTTCGATTCCATCTGTTCCTTGTCTGTTTGATGAAAGTTGTTCTTGTGATGTGATTTTCTGAGATAAGTCGTATGGGCTAGGTCGCCTCGATTATGAGATTTTAGAATCCTCTATGGTCATGCTAGCAGGCAGAGTGAGGACATATAGTTGGACTATGGACGTATTTCTAGGGCGTAGGAATTTAAGGTTTTCGCTGCCAAGCTAGCGGCATGCGAAAATTTTAAATACCATGATTCTAGAGGTTTGTACCGTAGTTGAGGACTCTGTGATTATCGTAGCCTTGCTCACTGGTATGACGGAGATTCTGGGTATCATGATGATTGGACAGACGCGTACGATTATCGAAAATTGCATGATTTTTTGCTGTTTTGTGTGTTTGCTTCGTTTTAAGTTTTTTGGTTGATTCTTTTTAAGGTGGATAGACTCATGTTTGAGAGTATTTCTAAATTTTATAAATTTAGTCATTTAATTCCTATTTTGATTTTGGGAATTTAATCATTTTAAAATTTTAGCCATGACTTGTGAAATTGAAATTTTACTATTGTTTGGTTTTAATTTTGAGGACAAAATTTTTTTAAGGTGGATAGATTTGTCACCCCCAGTTTTCACAAACAGGGGTATTTTGGTAATTTTCCACTTTAAAAATTATTTTGAAATTATTTATTTATTATTTGTATTATTTTGGGGTTATTTGAATCGGGTTCGAATTTCAATTCGTTTCGACTTGTTTTGACTTGTTTCGGGGACCCGGGGTATTTTGACCTTAGCGGGCCCACACACTAGCTAACCATGGCCCACATGTTAGATATTTTGGTTAGAGACTAGACCATTATTTTTAGTTAATTATTAGTTAGAGGTTAGTAGTTTCGGTTTGACTAAACTACCCCCGGTTTAACCATTTCCCATTTTTTGGCCATTTAATTAATTGGAGGGCAAACTTGTAATTAATCAAATGGGACAAAACTAGAGGGGGTGGCCGGCCACATCATGTAGATAGGGTGGAGAGAGAAAATCACTTTTCATTTCATTCCAATCCACATTTTCTTCTTCTTCTCCAAAGGCTCCATTTGCTTTTGAAAGCTCCATTGATTTTAGCTCTCAAACCAAGGTGATTCCTTCCCCAAAACTTATTCTTTTCTCATGTAGATCATGTAGGAACCCTCCATGATGATTCTTAGGGTGATACCATCATTAGAAACCATTTTTGTGTCCTTTGGACATTTTTAGGAGTGTCCACTTGTAGGTTTGTGTCCCAATAGGAAAAACCCCCATTTTTGACCCGTGGATGATGTTTGAATGTTGTTTTTTTGTGTTTCTTATTAATATTCAGATTTGACATGTTTAGAATGAGTTTCTCCATGTATTTATATGTATCATATTCTCTCTATGTGTATTTGTATATATATATTTATATATAGGTCATTCTATATATATATGTATATATATATGAATATATATATATATATATATGTGGTGATTTTTATGTGTTGTGGAGTGTTCTTGTGTGGTGTTATGCTTGGAATAAGGGCTGTCATTTCAGATTCAGATTTTGTGAGGGGAGAATGGTTGTGTTCATGCCATTTTGTTACACCATTTAGTTATATATATATAGATATATATATATATATATATATATATATATATATATATATATATATATATATATATATATATATATATATATTGGTATATATATATATGGTTATGGTGGTGATTTGGTGGTGATTTGTGTGGTGTTTGTGGGGTGGGAGAGTGCTCCCAGATTTCTGTCCAGTTTTGTGAGGGAGGTTTGGTTGTGAGTTTGGCCTATTAGTTTACATCTATCTAGTTATATATATATAGGTATATATATATGTATTGATATATATATATAGGGTTTTATATATGGATGTATGTATATATATTGGTGGTGGTTGTGAGATGTTTTGTGAGGGGAGAGAACCCAAATTTCAGTCCATAAAATCAGTCCCTTTGACAGCCCAAATCAGTCCCATTTTTAGTTGTGTGTGTGTGTGTAGTTGTGAGGGGTATTTGTGAGTTTGTGTGTGTGTGTGAGAACCTATTAGTGAGTGCCTATAGTTAGCCTATGTGCAAACTAGTAGGAAACCTATTAGGAAACTTAGGGAGAGGTCTATGTGAGGGTGAGGTGTTGTGTGTGAGTGTTGTGTATGAGTGTGGGGTGAGTTCCATGGGTAATTGCAAGGTTTCATTGGTTTTAGGCAAGGTATCGGATTTGCCTTGGAAGGGTAAATCCTAGTTTTGCCTAGAAATATGATACTTGTGTTAGAAGCCTAAGATAGTGTTAGAACTTGATCCCCGTGGTTGGTAATGATCAAATATGGTACTCTAAGACTAGTTTTGACGTCGGTTGACCGTTTTGACCAAAAGTCAACAAAAGTCAACCGAAGGTCAAACTTAGTCTTAAAGCGACCCGATTTGCGAAACCAATCCAGACTTGACCAGTTGACTGAAAGTCAACAGTTGGTCAACATTAGACTCAGTTTGACCTAGGTTTGACCTAGAGTTGACCATAGTTGACCAGGGTTGACCAGAGTTGACTTTTTGACCAAAAGTCAACTATAAGTCAACCGTTGATCCCGATTGACCTAGTTTGACTTGGAATGACTTCCAGTGACCTAGTATGACCTAGTATGAACCAGTAAGACCTAGTATGACTCAGTTAGACCTAGATTGACCTAGTTTTGACTTAGACTTGCATTCATGGCTTGTATTAGTTTCCTTTTTCAGCATTTAGTCCTGTTTGACTTATAGTATCTTGTCGTAGGTCTGTGATCGCTCTGAGCGTCTGTTCACTCTATCAGCTCAGGACCACAGGCGAGTACATTTACTGATAGTTTTCATTGTCTTGATATCTACTATATCCGATTCAGTCGTAGTGTCTTACTTGATTCTCGACACGATAGTTCACGGACTAGTATTAACGGATTCTGGTCATGAGATGTCATTCCTGGATCTCTTGGGATATTGGTACTTGCTTGGTCTTGATTCTTGTACTTGTATTGACGCCGATTCCATAAGAGGATTAGCTCCCCTCTTAGGGAATCCCGCGTCATGACGTGCCATGACCAGATCCATTTATACTATTCGGGGAAAATGGGGGAAATTATTAGGTGTTATGTGATCAAAGCCCCATGTCCCTATTTTGCTAGCGCCACCCTCACCTCACGTAGGGTGTAGCAGATACCCCATGTCCATGTTATCCAGGTTGGCCGGCATGACCCTTTCCAGATTTTTATGTGATTGTCGGGCCAAGTGGAAAATCATGCCATGACTCCCTTTAGCCGATCACATATCACTCTAATAATTCAAAACACCTTTTACTTTATTTGTCATGTCTTACATTCCAGTTTCAGCTTTACTTACTGTACCATCACCATGCTACGATTCATTCTCATATGCTCTATCTGTCTCTTATACTGTACCTTGGTTATGGGACTAGGTTCTATTCGGAAGAAGGATTACAACCCCGGTCCTTGTTTGGTTTAAGGGTTGTAACTCGGCTTTCGAATGGTTCCCAAGTCGCCTTTACTCTTTGTCTTGTATTTCATTATTACTGTTTCTTATAGTATTTCTCAATTCACATGGAACTGCTGTTGGTGTTTGTACTTGCTCATTTTCCTGACAGGATACGTTGACAAAATTTTACAAATGATTTAGAGGATGATTGCCCGACTTATTACGGGGTAGAGACTGAGGAGCTTGACTTAGATAGGGGCTTAGTGGTAGAGCCTCTTGACTTCGCCCATCCGGAGTAGCCTAGTTAGTTAGGTTTGCCTGGCCTGCGAGCCAGCAGTTTATTTCAGTTGTAGTATCTTATACTTATTATAGTTCTGAGACTTTGGATTTGTGTTAGCTGTGACTTGTGGATATTATCTTGGACTCGTTCTTGCTTATTCTATCATATCTCTTTTCCATGCTTTCTACCTTAGTTTTGATTATGTGATTGAGGCAGTTTTGCCCTATTCCTCCATTCGGAGTGTATATACTGCACAGGTACATTTATCTGTTTTAGTCGTAGTATTTACAGACCCTATATACAGCGTTCTACCGCCGATTCTGCGGCGTAGGCTGGACGTAACCGCTTCTCGTGCCCCTAATCAGGGTGCGGGTCGTGACACTACAGGACAACATCTACAAACACCACTAACAGGTACAACTCCTCCAGTGAGGATTTTAATATTCTTAGCTAAAGGTGTGATGGGAATGCTGTGTCTAGTGGCTATAAATGAATGTGTGGCTCCAGTATCAAATAATGTAATAGCAGAAAAAGATGCAACAAGAACCATACCTGCTATAACTTCCGCCTCTGTCTCTATATGTCACGTCCCACTTCCCAAATGGAATGGTGACGTCATACACATCCCCAGGCTACGCGCCGAAAATCCGCGATTGTCGCCCGTAAACATCAGCAAAAAAGGAAAATGCCAGAGATTACAACTTATTATACATATGGAGATTATTATACAGGACTTCATCAACAATACTTCTACAAACTTATTACAAAAGAAATAACTAGCAAGTTGTCCAGACGATTATTCCTCGTCGTACTGCGGCGTTACTTCGGCGGAGACGTCCTCTTCTTCACCTAGTGAACAATACTAGGTCGTTTTAGAAAACGACAAGCAAGTCCTCGGTCAAGGACGGTAAAGTATGCAAAGAAAGATGCAGTTTTTCAAAAGAAAGAAATATGCCAACTAGCACTATTATATGTGTTTACTTCACAAAATCAAGGAAATGTAAATGACATCCTACTCCATAGATTGTAAGATATTCTGAGCTTCCCTTGAGCTCTCAGTAGGATTTGCTTCCCTTGAGCAATCAAGAAACTACCTACCTTTGATAGGTGGAGTTATTTGCTGGAGTAAGATGAAATTTAGTAGACTAAATGCAATGCAATTTTGAGAACAGTACTCTGAATTAATTCCCTAAATAATTCCCGTGAACAATCCCGTTAACCTGGGATCAGGCTGTGATTTCGGAGCCTCCCTTGGGCTAAAACCAATCTATTCGATGTTACTGTCGGAATAGAAGTAGCAGGACAGGAGCCTCTCTTGGGCTAGTACTTATATAGAAGTACTCATCAGGATATTCAGGAATTGCTGATCAGCCTTTTTGGTTATTATGTTACGGGATATCTAGGGATATTCAGTTGTCCTCCCCACCCAATGATTCTAAAATTTCCGAAAATCAGAAATTTGTCTATCTCCTAAATTTTTCAAAAATTTCGGCAGAGTCTCCTTTGTATTTAGGAGCTCCGACAATTTACAAAACAAGATATAAAGAGATATATGGGCTCGCCGACCCCTTCGGTGGAGCAACCCTCAACACCGGAACCACGCATTTAATATCCGGGTACGCCGACCCCTTCGGTGGAGCAACTCTCAACACCGGAACTCAAGCAAGCATATGTATATATAAATACTTAATTCTTACCATGGCAATTTGGCAAGCAAGCAAGCAATTTATTTAGGCAAGCAATTTCTTTGATTTGAGCGACTTGTAGTTCACTATCCCAAGTATCCAAATGAAGTTATTAGTAATATATAAGCATCAATTCCATGTGTCATAACTTAAAATAAAATAAAAAAAGAGAATGTTAGACTCTTAGCAATGTTGCATTAGTATGCTAGAGAGTTGGAAATTGTAGAGTAAAATTATCGTGGTACATAGAGTCTTGCAAATTAATTAATTTAACCATCAATCATTCCAACAGGTGTTATTTTGATTGGTTTAATAATTTGGACAGAATTAAATAGTTATGCTAACATCGAAAACTACTCTCGTGTATACGTGTTTAAGTAAGAAAACGTAAGACATGTATATATATTTAATTTGTGTAGGTTAAGCCCCTAAAATCATATCGCGAGTTAAAATTGTACATGGGTATATGAATAAGAATTTGCATCTATACATATATAGTATCAAAGTGTGTATAAATATATCATGTATCCAGGATCCCATTGATGTTGTGTCCAATACTTGATATACTTGCGTTGTGTCCTACACAAGGTGTCCTTTACATATATCAATTGTATCGTGTCAAGTTGCTTGCTCATCTCTATATTTATACTACAATATTACATGGTGGATTTTAACCATAATATACATATATATATTCAGAAAAATGGAAATAATTCCTAATTTATTCCATTATGAAACTTAGAGCAAAATATAAGATAAGTCTCAACTTGTAATTTCAGAAATTCAATAAATTCATAATTAATCAAAACTAACATAGGTGATTAAATTTAGAATCTTCAAGAGAAGGAGAGGGGAGAAAGAGGACTTGCCTTGAGTGGTGAATGCCCTAATCTCCTTTGTAATGCCTAATTCATCCAATAACAAGGAATTTGTTAGAAACCTCCTAACCTAGAGTTTGAAGGAAGGGATTTACACATAGAGATGAAGAAGGAGGAAGGAATTTAGATTTTTACCTAGGTTTCTCCTTAGGAATTGGAAGTGGAAGAGGATGAAGAAGTGGAGGAGGTGGAGTTGTGGTGGCCGGAGGGGCTGGCCGGCGGCAGCAGGGGCGGCGGGCGGCGCTGGCGGCGGCGGCAGCGAGCACAGCAGCGGCAGCAGCAAGGCAGGAGCGGCAGCGGCAGCAGGGAGCTTGGGGGGGTCGGGTGGTGTGTGGTGGTGGGTGTGTGTGAGTTTGTTTTGTTTTGTTTTTTTTTCTTTTCTCTTTTCTTTTGGTCATGAAGTGAGTGTGTTGTATATATATATAGGGATTGGGTTGTGGTGAGGTGTCCCCCTCCCCATCCCTTGTAGGGACACCTTGCACCCCCCTAGGGCTAGGGTCCTTTGTAGGGGCACTTGGCACCCCCCCCCTAGGGCTAGGGTTAGGGTTAAGGCTAGGGCTAGGGTTAGGGTGTAGGGACACAACATGACAAAACAAAAACAAAAAAAAATCTAATCCACAAGATAAGTTAACACAAGACAATAAATAATAATAATAATAATAATAATAATATTTTGAGTGTGACAAGTCTACCCTCCTTAGAAAAATTTCGTCCTCGGAATTTGAAATAATTAGACTAGCAATATGGTTACTGACCTGTCTTAGGGAATAAATACGGGTATTGTTTCCGCATGTCTTCTTCCTTCTCCCAAGTTGAATCTCCAGGAGAATCCCTGCTCCACGCAACTCGTACTAACGGAATGACCCGATTGCGGAGTATCTTATCTCTTCAATCCAAGATCCCAACGGGTCTCTGTTCTATCCGGAGTGTAGGCCCGATGGTGATTTCTGAATGATCGAGTATATGGCTCATGTCCGGCACATATCTTCGTAGCTGGGAAACATGGAATACATTGTGAACTCCTTCTAGTGCTGGCGGCAAGGCGAGTCGATATGACACATTCCCAACTTTCTCCAGGATGTCGAATGGTCCAATATATCTGGGACTTAGCTTTCCTCTGGTCCCGAATCTGATGGTTCCCTTAGTTGGTGAAATTTTCAGAAATACATGTTCTCCGGGTTGGAACTCCAATATTCTTCGGTGCTTATCCGCCCACATCTTCTGCCTGTCCTGAGCTGCTTGCAGGTGACTTCTTATTGCTTTGATGACATCCACAGTTTGCGTTACTAATTATGGCCCCAACAATTGTCTTTCTCCTACGTCGGTCCAGCATACCGGCGATCTGCACTTCCTACCATATAGTGCTTCAAAAGGAGCCATTTTGATACTCTCATGATAACTGTTGTTATATGAAAATTCTACCAAATGTAGATGATCATCCCATGCTCCTCCAAAATCTAAAGTACACGCTCTCAGCATGTCTTCTAAGGTCTGAATGGTTCTTTCAGACTGGCCGTCTGTTTGGGGATGGTAGGCGAAGCTAAATTTCAATTTAGTGCCAAGACTTTCTTGCAAGCTTTTCCAGAAATGTGAAGTAAATCTGGTATCTCTATCCGATACTATACTCACTGGCACTCCATGCTGTCTAACAATCTATCTCATGTACATTTCGGCCAGGACCTCCGTCGACTGTCCAACTCGAAAGGGCAGAAAACGAGCGGACTTGGTAAGTCTGTCTACAATGACCCAAATAGCATTATTACCCCTTTGGGTCCTAGGCAATCCTGTCACGAAATCCATGGTGAGGTGCTCCCATTTCCATTCGGGTATGGGTAACGGCTGGAGAAGTCCTGCTGTCCTTTGATGCTCCGCTTTTACTTGCTGACAGACAAGACATCTTGATACAAATCTGGCGACTTCTCTCTTCATCCCGTGCCACCAAAATGTTTGTCTCAAATCTTTGTACATCTTAGTGCTTCCCGGATGAATGGAATATTGTGAGTTGTGGGCTTCTGACATAACCTCTGTTCTTAAATCTCCACTGGGCACACATAATCGATCTCCGAATCTTAATGATCCGTCCGGATGCTTCCTTATCCCGGTCTGGAGTCCCTCTTCTGTTTGTTTCCAAATTTTCTGAAGTTTTGAATCATTCTGTTGAGCTTCCTTAATTCTATCTATTAAGGAGGACTGTACTTGCAAGTTTTGCCACATTCCTTCGGTTAGCGGGCGTATCACTTCAATTCCCATTTTCCTCAAATCCTCAAGGATTTCTTTGGGTGTATTCATAAAGAAGGCTTCGGGTCTTCTACTTAAGGCATCAGCCACCTTATTAGCTTTGCCCGGATGATAGGTCAGCTCCATGTCAAAATCCTTCAGTAACTCCAACCATCTTCTCTGTCTCATATTAATCTCCTTTTGTGTGAAGACATATTTTAAGCTCTTGTGGTCTGTGTATATTTTGATTCTTTCTCCATATAAATAGTGTCTCCACAACTTGAGTGCGAATACTACCGCTGCGAGTTCGAGATCATGAGTTGGGTAATTCCTTTCATGCGTCTTTAATTGTCGGGATGCATAGGCTATGACTCTCCCGTGCTGCATCAGTACACATCCTAAACCCTTACCTGATGCATCACTATATATCTCATATCCACCTGAACCAGAGGGTAATGCTAGTATTGGAGCTGTAATTAATCTTTTCTTCAGCTCGTCAAATGCTGCTTGACATTTCTCCGTCCAATTAAATTTTTCTTCCTTCCGAGTAAGACGGGTTAAAGGTTCTGCAATTCTTGAAAAGTTTTCTACAAATCTCCGATAATAGCCAGCCAATCCTAAGAAGCTTCTGATTTCTGCTACTGACCTAGGTGTTGGCCAAGACTTAACTGCTTCTACTTTCTTTGGATCTACCGAGATGCCTTCTCCACTGACAATATGTCCTAGAAATGGTATTTGGTCCAACCAAAACTCACATTTACTAAGCTTAGCATACAATTGTTCTTCCCGCAGAGTTTGCAATACTATCCTCAAATGTTTTTCATGCTCCTCTTCACTTTTGGAGTATACAAGGATGTCATCAATAAATACAATCACAAATTTATCCAGATATTGATAAAATATTCGATTCATCAGGTCCATAAATATAGCGGGTGCATTTGTCAACCCGAATGGCATAACTAAGAATTCGTAATGCCCATACCGAGTTCTAAATGCAGTCTTTGGGATGTCTTCCTTTTTCACCTTTACCTGATGATATCCGGATCTCAAATCAATTTTTGAAAATACCCTTGCCTCTCCTAACTGATCAAACAGTTGATCGATCCTAGGTAAGGGATATTTATTCTTGATGGTAACCTCATTCAAAGCCCTATAGTCAATCACCAGGCGTAGGGTACTATCTTTCTTTTTCACAAATAATACTGGTGCACCCCATGGTGAAGCGCTAGGCTGAATAAACCCTTTTGACAATAACTCCTTCACCTGTTTATTTAACTCAACTAGCTCCTCTTTGTTCATTGGGTATATCTTCTTGGCTATGGGTGCAGCTCCCGGTATTAAATCTATAGAAAATTCCATGGCTCTGTCTGGGGGTAGCCCTGGTAATTCTTCTGGGAACACATCCTTGAATTCTTCTACTACCCTTGGAAATGATTGCTCTGCTACTCCTTGCAGTAGTACTGGTAATTCAAATTTCTCTAGCTCCTCTGCATTAAACTCATTTTGGTCTCTTGCAAATTCATAAGACTCGCCGTCAGGGAGTTGGAATGAAATTTTCCCCTAGCCGCAGTCTATATTGGCTAATGTTGCACTTAGCCAATCCATACCCAATATTACATCATAATTGCTTGTTGGAAAGACAAGCAATCGGGTACGAAAAGCTCCTCCACCCAATTTAATGGGACATCTACGACATACTCGACTGACTTCTACTACTCCATTACCGGTGAGTACTTTCAGTAATTTAGGCAGAGGTTGTGATTCTATTTCACGTTGTGATATAAAAGAAGATGCTATAAATGAATGGGTAGCCCCAGAATCAAATAATACTGAAGCTGGGTATGAAGAAACTAAAATAGTACCTGAAACTACTTCTCCAGGGATACTCGCATCTTCAGTTCCCATTATGAATGCTTGCCCTTGCCTATTCCTTTTCTTGTTATTATTTTGAGCTTGAGCTGCCCGTTGTGCTTGTTGAAACTGATAAGCCTGAGGGGCATAGGACGGCCTTTGCTGATTTCCATAAGCCATTCCTGCTTGCGCTGTTGGTGCCTGTATCATTGGTCGAGGTTGGTTTCCTTGAACTGGAGGTCGGTATCCTTGAGTGAAGCCTTGTGTCCTTGCTCCATTCGCAGGCGGCTGAGGACATTGACTGATTGGATGATTTGCTCCACATCTCAGACAAAGCCCCAATCTTCTCCTACATACATTCTTCTTATGTCCTGGCTTCTGGCAGAAATCACAGATAAGGAATTTGCCCGAGTTGCCATTCTGAGGACGCTTAGGTGGTCCTTGCCAGTGATTCTTGTTAGAGGATGATCCTTCCTCAAAAGTTCTCTTGGGTTGTGATGACCGAAAAGGTTGCTCCTCTTTCAGGATTCTCTCCTGGTCTCGAGCAGCTTCTGTTACCTCAGAAAAGGGCTGGCATCGGTAGGACGCGACCCTGCTTTTCAATTGGGTCCCGAGCCCTTCCAGGAACCTAAAAATTTTTGTTTCTTCGTCGGCTATCATGTTAGGAGCAAATCGACTGAGTCTGGAAAACTCTACAGCATATTCATCGACGGTGCGTCTTCCTTGTTTAAGATAGTTGAATTGCCGCTCTAACTCTATTCGTGCTGATTTAGGATAGAATCTTTCTTCAAACTTCTTCTTGAATTCTGCCCATGTCATAACTCCATCGGAATCTTCTGGGTACTCAGCACTCCACCAGTATCCAGCGATATCTTCTAGCTGGATGCGGATTGCTGGCACCATTTCTTCGGTTTTGAGCTTTGCGGCCTTCATTAAGCCTTCAATGGTTTTCAACCATTGACCCGCTTCTATTGTATTTTCAGTTCCCTTGAACTTAGGTGGCTTAAGATCTCGAAAATCTTTTAGGGTTCCCTCTTCTATTTTCTTGGAGTTCTGCATTTGTTCCAATATGGTTGTATTGGCAACATGGGCTGCATTGGCCTGCTGATTATGGGATTCCAATAATTGCTGGAATAATCGAAACATATCGGCCACAGTTGGTTCTTGAGGGGGCGGAGTACTTGACTGACCGTGGTTGTCCATATCCTGAGATTAGGAAAAACGCAATTCTTAGGGAAGTATTTAACTCGTAATTTCCAACAAGAGTGTATCATGAAACTTCGTATATATGTATATATTCATTCATTAAAATGAGAGTAATTACAAAATGGTGCTCCTTACTCTCATTTTTCATTTACATACATTCTTGCTACCTAGTTACTCATGTCACCCATCATCCCAAAACGTGACATGGTAAACTATTCTACTTCATACAAGTACATATCTGCAGATGCCAAAATACAAGGAAAGGACTTCTTCTTCACTATGTACAGGGTTAAGACATCTTATGCTACGGCTTCAATAAGCTCCCTCCCTTCAGCAAGGATCTCTACTTCTGTATATATCCTCTCAAAGTCATCCATGGTGCCTTCGTAGCCGTGCAATCCGACATAGATGCGGTTCGGGTCTCGGACATAAAGACAGTAGGTGATGTACTCAAAGTACACTTTAGCGCCATCCTCCACGTCTCGTACCATAGGACGCCTGACTCCATAGAATATTTGGTAGACGTGAATGTCATACCAGTCGGGTGCGTTCCATAGTATCCTGGCATAGCGTTGGTATAGGTACAAGGTGTACTCGCTTCCATCCCATTCCAAACTGGGGATAAACAGGTCCATATCCTTGATATCCTATGTAAGAATTTCTTATAAGGAACATAAGGAGATAAAAAAAAGCATATTTCATTTATTTATAGAACAATATGCCTTGGCTTACATACATACTTGGTCACATTCTACCAACATACAGATATATCTTACATTTTATCCATCCTAGCTACATACACATACTTATCATCTATAGATACTAGGGATCTAAGTCCATATTTCCCTACTTACTTACATTCTTACTACATATATTACATACATTCCACATACACACATGCTTGAGGATCTAAATCCACATCTTCCTGATGTTGTGCACTATTGCGTTTGGATGAGTTTGCAGCCATTCTTCCAAGGTACTATTGCGATCAGTCTTTGGGCCTTTGGTGGGTTCTGCCTTTATCAGGACATAATAATGTACCGAGTTGTAATACTCCTTCCTTTCATCATCTATGTCTGACACTATTGGATATTTCAATTCGTAGTGTACTCCATAGGCGTCGATCATTCCTTTATGCGCTACGTGCCACATCTTCTTTACAAATGCATAATACTCGTCTAGGCTGTGACTATCATTTCCTAGTCTTGCGAAGGGTGCAAACCGAGGCATGACCTAGATTGAAAAGAAAAAAAAAGAAGTATTTCTTCCTTAGGTTAGTAACTCTTTAGTAGGATTTAAGATCTAGACAGGAAAGAGGAATTTGTAAGGAAAATGCTACCAACTATTTATCTACCTTACTTAAGGATTTCTAAGATATGATTGGAAATCAAGGTTTTCTATCTGAGTTTAAAACCTACGTCTAGACCTAAGGTACGTTCTGGATTTTCCATTTTCGCTGACCTGCATGGGCTACCACTAAAAGACGTGTCACGTCCCACTTCCCAAATGGAATGGTGACGTCATACACATCCCCAGGCTACGCGCCGAAAATCCACGATTGTCGCCCGTAAACATCAGCAAAAATAGAAAATGCCAGAGATTACAACTTATTATACATATGGAGATTGTTATACAGGACATCATCAACAATACTTCTACAAACTTATTACAAAAGAAATAACTAGCAAGTTGTCCAGACGATTATTCCTCGTCGTACTGCGGCGTTACTTCGGCGGAGACGTCCTCTTCTTCACCTAGTGAACAATACTAGGTCGTTTTAGAAAACGACAAGCAAGTCCTCGGTCAAGGACGGTAAAGTATGCAAAGAAAGATGCAGTTTTTCAAAAGAAAGAAATATGCCAACTAGCACTATTATATGTGTTTACTTCACAAAATCAAGGAAATATAAATGACATCCTACTCCATAGATTGTAAGATATTCTGAGCTTTCCTTGAGCTCTCAGTAGGATTTGCTTCCCTTGAGCAATCAAGAAACTACCTACCTTTGATAGGTGGAGTTATTTGCTGGAGTAAGATGAAATTTAGTAGACTAAATGCAATGCAATTTTGAGAACAGTACTCTGAATTAATTCCCTAAATAATTCCCGTGAACAATCCCGTTAACCTGGGATCAGGCTGTGATTTCGGAGCCTCCCTTGGGCTAAAACCAATCTATTCGATGTTACTGTCGGAATAGAAGTAGCAGGACAGGAGCCTCTCTTGGGCTAGTACTTATATAGAAGTACTCATCAGGATATTCAGGAATTGCTGATCAGCCTTTTTGGTTATTATGTTACGGGATATCTAGGGATATTCAGTTGTCCTCCCCACCCAATGATTCTAAAATTTCCGAAAATCAGAAATTTGTCTATCTCCTAAATTTTTCAAAAATTTCGGCAGAGTCTCCTTTGTATTTAGGAGCTCCGACAATTTACAAAACAAGATATAAAGAGATATATGGGCTCGCCGACCCCTTCGGTGGAGCAACCCTCAACACCGGAACCACGTATTTAATATCCGGGTACGCCGACCCCTTCGGTGGAGCAACTCTCAACACCGGAACTCAAGCAAGCATATGTATATATAAATACTTAATTCTTACCATGGCAATTTGGCAAGCAAGCAAGCAATTTATTTAGGCAAGCAATTTCTTTGATTTGAGCGACTTGTAGTTCACTATCCCAAGTATCCAAATGAAGTTATTAGTAATATATAAGCATCAATTCCATGTGTCATAACTTAAAATAAAATAAAAAAAAAGAGAGAATGTTAGACTCTTAGCAATGTTGCATTAGTATGCTAGAGAGTTGGAAATTGTAGAGTAAAATTATCGTGGTACATAGAGTCTTGCAAATTAATTAATTTAACCATCAATCATTCCAACAGGTGTTATTTTGATTGGTTTAATAATTTGGACAGAATTAAATAGTTATGCTAACATCGAAAACTACTCTCGTGTACACGTGTTTAAGTAAGAAAACGTAAGACATGTATATATATTTAATTTGTGTAGGTTAAGCCCCTAAAATCATATCGCGAGTTAAAATTGTACATGGGTATATGAATAAGAATTTGCATCTATACATATATAGTATCAAAGTGTGTATAAATATATCATGTATCCAGGATCCCATTGATGTTGTGTCCAATACTTGATATACTTGCGTTGTGTCCTACACAAGGTGTCCTTTACATATATCAATTGTATCGTGTCAAGTTGCTTGCTCATCTCTATATTTATACTACAATATTACATGGTGGATTTTAACCATAATATACATATATATATTCAGAAAAATGGAAATAATTCCTAATTTATTCCATTATGAAACTTAGAGCAAAATATAAGATAAGTCTCAACTTGTAATTTCAGAAATTCAATAAATTCATAATTAATCAAAACTAACATAGGTGATTAAATTTAGAATCTTCAAGAGAAGGAGAGGGGAGAAAGAGGACTTGCCTTGAGTGGTGAATGCCCTAATCTCCTTTGTAATGCCTAATTCATCCAATAACAAGAAATTTGTTAGAAACCTCCTAACCTAGAGTTTGAAGGAAGGGATTTACACATAGAGATGAAGAAGGAGGAAGGAATTTAGATTTTTACCTAGGTTTCTCCTTAGGAATTGGAAGTGGAAGAGGATGAAGAAGTGGAGGAGGTGGAGTTGTGGTGGCCGGAGGGGCTGGCCGGCGGCAGCAGGGGCGGCGGGCGGCGCTGGCGGCGGCGGCGGCGAGCACAGCAGCGGCAGCAGCAAGGCAGGAGCGGCAGCGGCAGCAGGGAGCTTGGGGGGGTCGGGTGGTGTGTGGTGGTGGGTGTGTGTGAGTTTGTTTTGTTTGTTTTGTTTTTTTTTCTTTTCTCTTTTCTTTTGGTCATGAAGTGAGTGTGTTGTATATATATATAGGGATTGGGTTGTGGTGAGGTGTCCCCCTCCCCATCCCTTGTAGGGACACCTTGCACCCCCCTAGGGCTAGGGTCCTTTGTAGGGGCACTTGGCACCCCCCCCTAGGGCTAGGGTTAGGGTTAAGGCTAGGGCTAGGGTTAGGGTGTAGGGACACAACATGACAAAAAAAAAAAAAAAAAAAAAATCTAATCCACAAGATAAGTTAACACAAGACAATAATAAATAATAATAATAATAATAATAATATTTTGAGTGTGACACTATATCCTCAACAGCAAGTGAGAATACCTGCCCATAATTCTGTCCCGGGCCCTGAGCTCTGGCCTTGTTGTACTGTACGCCTTGGGGAGGCAATGGTGGGCGAGGTGCTCCTACTATGGGCCGTGGTGCTGGAAGAGCTGGGGCTGTGGGCCTCGGGTTCTGCCGAGCTTGTACTATTGCATGTTGCTCCGGACAATCCTTGAGCATGTGCTGATTGGATCTACATCTCAAGCATAATCCGAGGCGAGTCCTGCAGTCGTTCTGGAGATGTCCTTATTTTTCGTAATAATGGCAAACGGGCTTCTGATAAGGTGAGGGTCTCTGCTGGAACTGTCCTGTGGCCCTTCTAATAGGTCCACTCTGAGTAGCTCGGGCTAGTGTAGCTGCTGGTGTATGATGCCTCATGTCTGCTGTTGTTCCTTGTGAAGAATCTCCTGAGCACGAGCTTCTTCCAAGATAGCTGAATGGGAGTGTAAGCCCCCTGAATTTCAGGGTTTATTTTTTTATTTTTCTGAATGAATTATTATCGATAAATATTTTATTTATTTAATTGTTTTGATCATTTATGTGCCTTTCCGTAACTTTGACTTCTGGAGCGTCAGGGATGCTAATCTCTGTAAACTCTCTTCATGGGTTTTGAAGTAGGCAAGATTATCTTTCTGTTGATATATCATGTCCCACTTGAATTCGTTCCCTTGTGCTCTTTTTGTATCGCGCAAGTTCGGGTCAACTTAGACCAATTAATCGTTGAATATTATTCCCACTTTTACTTTTGATCATCGTTTGCACGTTACCGTTGCTTTTAATTTAGGAGCACCAGATCAGCCATTTTCTCGAAACCAACTTCTCATGAATGATCTACTCGAGATGCTCTCCACCCATGACCTTCGTGTCCCACTCAGACACTCCATTTTGTGCTCCATTTTCTTCGCACAACTTTCGGGTCAATTTAGGCCGATTTATTTTCTACCGTGAAACCTGATTTATTTTCCAATTTAATTTCGGGACCCGACATCGACCCAACCTGTCAACCCGAAGTATGGACGTGGCCCACACGAAGCCTACTTCCCGCCTGCAACTTGTGTCCCATTTATTGGAGTCCCCGCATATTATTTATTTTCCCGTGTTCATAAATACGTATTTAATTCAATTATTGCACTCTGTCCGATTTTGGCCCGATCCGGCTCGACCGAACCCGAACCCAAGCTCCACGTTGCTCTTTCATGACTGCCCGAGTACCCCACATAATTTCCCTATTTTTTCCTATTTCAAATATTTATTTATTCTCTCTCTATTCTACAAATATCTCTTTTAATATCCCTTATACATATATATATATATATATATATATATATATATATATATATATATATATATATATATATATATATATATATATATCTCTCTCCAAACACACTCACACACCCCCTCACCTCCACCTCACAGTAGGAGAACACCCCCCCTCTCTTCAGCCGACCTCTCTCTCTCCCCCTCTCTCAAATATCTCTCTCTCTCTCTCTCTCTTCATATATATTACATATAATATATATACACTCATAACACTCTCTCCCTCTCTCTTCTCTAACAAAAGCCAACACCATCCTCACCAGCAAGCACAGCCGAGCCCATTCCCCCTTGGCCGAGCCCACGGCCACGAGCTCCTCTCCGACCTCTCCTCCTCCTCCCGACTTCACCATCATCTTCTCTTCTTCTTCTTCTTCTTGTAACACAACCACCTACACCACCATTAACACCCCAACCACCACCTTTATCATCATCATCATCATCTCCCATGCACCACCCCGACGTCGGACCACCCTCGCCGACCCGACTTCCCTGCACCCGACCCGGCCGCGCGCCCCCGTGCGTGTCTCCCCACGCGGCCGACACCCGGCCTCCAGCGCGCCCGCCGCCGCGCGCCCCTGTGCCGTGCCACCCCCTC
Organism: Iris pallida; assembly: GCA_029216955.1. NCBI lineage: Eukaryota > Viridiplantae > Streptophyta > Magnoliopsida > Asparagales > Iridaceae > Iris > Iris pallida. Next base: position 8,109,555 of record JANAVB010042219.1, on the reverse strand, counting down.
ACCGCCGCGACCAACCACCACCGCCGTCGCCACCCCGCCGCGCGCCACCAGCGTCGCAGCCAGCAGCAGTAGCTGCAACGGCAGCACAGCGCGCGCTCCTTGTCGCGCGCGCACGAACGTAGCAGCCGTGCGCGTCGCGCGCGCCACCGCGGCCGGCCGCCGCCGCCGGCGAGCCCCCCCGGCCGTGCGCGAGCCTCCGGCGAACGCCCCCTGGCCGTCGCCTTCCTCCCCGGCGTGACGCATAGGCTATTCGTGCGTTTACGTCGAAATCCCGTCGTGACGCGCGAGTTTTGAACTCAGAAATGGTGTCCCGTCGCAGCAACTTCGCGTGCATTTTTTGGGAAATCCGACCGTTGGATCGGCGATTTCTTCGCTCCGTCGCAATCTCGGTATATCCATCTTCACTCCTGTCAATTTTCGTCCGTTAATTATTTCGTTTGATACCTCAAAACTGGCCACCAAGTTGACACTTTAAATTGAACTATTTTTGGACAGTTTTGTGGAGCCGACTTCGTCAGCTCGTAACTTCGCCGTCGCAGCTCCGTTTTGTGTACCGTCAGTTCCGGTGCACAGCTGGTATAACCATCTTCCTGTCTCCTTTAGATTTCGTTTCGTTTTAAGCACGTTTGGTCGGTTGAATTCGACGCCAAAGTTGGTCGTCCGAATTCTTTAAATCGCACTTGTTAAATTCCATTTTTGAACTCGGGACTCCGGATTCAATTTCTGACACCACCAGTAGACTCGTGGCGTCGTTCTGGCATGTTTTCATATAAAATTTGCTTGATTTGGAGAACGTGGGCCCTGGCACGCATTTTGGTGCAAAGCGGGTCCCACTTTCTGAGTCAACGGGACTTTTTGACGCCGGCTCATCGGAATCCCATTCCGGATATACCGTTGAGTTCGTATCATCATTCTGGACTCGTTGACATATAATTTGCTGAGTTTTGAAGACATTTGCTCCGGCACACATTTCCGTGCAAACCGGATACCAAGTGTCGCGTCAACGTATCATTTTGAGATCGGCACATCGGAATCCCATTTTGGACATGCCGTTGGGTTCGTATCATCATTCTGGATTCGTGGACATATAATTTGCTAGGTTTTGTAGACTTCTATCCCGACACGCTTTTCGGTGCAAAGTGTGTCCAACGGCGGACATCATTTTGACCCGAAATTATCGTTTTGCTCCTGTGTCCAAATTGGACTTATGGGTAGGCTATTCTAGCTGATTTGACCGTTCTGGACACGTTGGGAATATTTATTTTATCATCCGACAACATCTTAGATTTTGATTATGTATTATCCTTAATTTATAATTAATTATTTTTCTAGATATTGTTACTTTCTGGTTTTGAATTTTTATATATATTTTAATTGCTGTAAAAATCTTGGAAAAATAGTATTTAAATATTATGTTAATTTAGCTAATTTATTATAATTTTTCTAGCATTTATTAAGTGCTTTTGGTATTTTATAAAAATGGAAAAACAGAACTCATTTTCAATATATTTATGTTTGCTGATTTTTAATAATTACACTACTAAAATACCCCATATTAGCGACGTTAGAATACGTCGCTAAATGAGGAAAATCCGTCGCTAAACTTAAACTGCGACGGATTTAGCGACGAAAATTTGACGTCGCGTAATGGCTTGTCGCAGATGACCAATTCGTCGCAGTTCGTCGCTATTTGCGACGTAAGCTAACTTGTCGCTAGACGTCGCAAAATTAGCGACGTCTAGCGACTATAGAGTATGTCGCCAGATTGGCGACGTAGGGCGACAACTTAGCGACGCATTGAACTTTAGATATGATGACATGGCATGTCAGCCACGTCAGCACGTTAGCGACGTCTAGCGACAAAGTTATCGACGTCCGCACTTTAGCGACGTCTGGCGACAAAGATATGATGATATCCCACGTCAGCACTTTAGCGACGTATAGCGACATCACGTCGCAAGTTAGCGACGTATAGCGACGTTCACTCTCCGTCGCTAGACGTCGCAGAACGTCGCTATACGTCGCAGATTGTATAAAAAAAATTATAAAAAAATAATTGCTATTTTTGTTATGCTGTGTGTCTGTGTTTACAGTGTGTGTGAAGTGCAGTGTTCGAACCATCGACAGTTTCACTTACTGTTCTATATTTTATCTTGGATAGAAAGAGCAACAGTTCAGGGTGCACTTCTCAGAGCTTCCTCTTCACGTCCTTCACCTTCTCGGGATCCTTTACGACGTCCCGAGAAAGTGAAGGCCGTGAAAATGAAGCTCTCAGAAGTACACCCTGAACTGTTGCTCTTTCTATCCAAGATAAAACATACAACAGTAATCGAAACTGTCGATGGTTCCGAACACTGTATTTCACATTCACTATAAACACAGACACACATCATCACAAAAATACACATTATATTTTTTTAAAATTTGGGCAGCACCTCCTTTGTATATCAGATCATCGCTTATAACCCAGCGTAGGTATATTCGTCATCCCCGTCGCAGATAAATGGCAAAACAAGTCTACAACCAATAAAAGTTTACAATCAATAAAAGTCTACAAACAATAAAAGTCTAACAAGCAATACAACCAATAAAAGACGATGGAGCAATATCATCACCCAATACAACTAATAAAAGTCTCGCAAGCAGAGAAAGAAGTATCTCAACCAATACAAGTCAACCACAAATAAGAGTCTCACAAACAGAGAAACAAGTGTATCAACAACAAATAATAAAAAAGACATCACAAAGGACCCCGGCTGCGCATCTGGATAAAATGATGTCGTACTGCTCCTGTGTGAGCTGTGCAACGTCCGGAGGCAGTGAAACGTCTGGAGTCGGCGCCGTCGATGGACCGGGAGGACGCTGCTCTATCTCTCGCAGTCGCTCAGCATGCACAGCCAGGGCACTCACCATCCTCCGACTACTATCCTCAAGCGAAGTCTGTACCTGATTGAGTGTGGCAGACATGGCGATCTGCGTCCCCTCCAGCTCGACCTGTCTACGCTCTGTGCGCTGCGTAGACTCGGTGAGCGTGTGCAAGTTAGCAGCTGTAGCCTGCTGCAGACTCATCATCTCCTACATACTGCGCTCGATCGCATCAAATCGTCCGGTGATCGTCGGATCGTCGCTCTGCCCCAGCTGCCTCAGAAATCTACTGCTGCAACTCGCGACGCAGCTCCTGGAGCTGACGAGCAATATCATGCGCCTGTGATGACGCCTGCGAAGCTGGAGACTGCGCACTGACAGAGGGGGCCCGGGATGACTCTGAAGCCAAATAGGCGCCGTAGGATCCCGTACCGTAGTACGTACCCTTCTGAAGACCACCAACGGCGGTCATCCAGAGGTCGTCCGGCGATGGAGCTGTAGGCGGCTGGAAGGAAGTACCAGCCCCTCCCTCTGCTGGCGCACTAGCAGCAGCAGCAGCAGCAGCAGCAGCAGCCGCCTCCTCTTGTAGCCGAAGAAACTTGGCCTAGAATAATGTTTGCTAACGTCTAAGTGTTTGCTAAAGTCTATATTGATATCTATTTTCCTGTTTTCTAAGTTATAGTAAATTAATATAAAGGATAGAACGTACATATGCCTGCGTCGCCCTCTCGTCAATGAACTCCCCAGCCCTCCGATGGGTGACCAGGAAGACGGTCACCATGTTGGGGTCCTCACCTTTTTTTACCTATTAAAATATATATTTATCTATTATTAGTATTAAACATTCTTTCCAACTATATATAAAATGATGTCCGTCATAGGAAACGTACCAGACGACGAAAATGCTCCGTCATAGGAATGAAGCCACCACACCACTTACCGGCGCTCGACCGCGCCATCTTGGCCTTCTCAGACCGCTCCCGGTACCCGTCCTCGTCGAATCTAGCCTTCATCGCAGTCCACTGCTCTGGCGTGATCCAACCTTGGATCGGCTTTCCGGCGCGGTCACGATCCTTCTGGTCGCGGATCGCATCACGAATGAGCTTGCCTGCGACGGCAGGAAATTGGCCCTCGATCTTCGCCGCCCGGTGTGGTGGATAGAAGTAGGTCCTCTACGAGAAGTCAAATAGAAAAGTTGTATAATATACAAAAATGATTATTAAAATTTAAAAATAAACAAATTTTTTACCTTGAAGTGGGCCAACCAAAAGGCCTTCCTATCGGCGGGAGCATCGGAGTAGTTAATCCAAGGCCCACCATAGTTCTCCCTCAGAAATCTTCCCAGCGCTCTCTGTACTGCAGGAGGCCGATATCTATAAAATAATAAATTTCATGAATATATATGTACATATAATTATTTGAGAAATATATATTAACTAATTAACTTACTTCGTAGGCCCGTCCGTCCAAATCTCCATCCGCGTCTCGCCCGGTGGAGCGCATGGAGGGTCGCTATCACCTCCTGCCTGGTCAGGATCAGTCTCATCCCCGTCCTCCATATGCTGGGCGTCGGCTCTCCCCATGGAGCCGTCGTCAGGAGGAGTGCTGGACGTAGGAGGAATGCTGGACGCCGGAGGAATGCTGGACGACGATGGTGGAATGCTGGACGACGAGGGAAGATCAGTCGCCAACCTGCTGGAACTGCCCTGTCCCGGTAATGGACCGGGAACAGTACTGTACACTGGCGTACTCGGAGATGAGGATGAGGGTACGGAATCTGCCTCCCTATCCCGAGGCACACGGGACTGACTCGTATGATGACGTCCTCCGCATCGTCCTCCTGCCATACCTGATAATAACATATTTATATGATAGACATCACAGATTTTTGAAAAATATCATAGTCCCAAAAGTGTCACTAAATACATCACAGATTTTTGAAAAATATCATAGTCCCAAAAGTGTCACTAAATACATCACAGATTTTTGAAAAATATCATAGTCCCAAAAGTGTCACTAAATACATCACAGATTTTTGGAAAATATCTGTCACAAAAGTGTCACTAAAGATAACGTCCTCCGCGTCGTACATATTTAATCCTCTTCTGAAAATTCATCTTGTTCGTTTAGCTCTTCTTCTTCTTCTTCTTCTTCCTCCTCTACATCTTCACTTTCATCTGCATCTTCCTCTTCGGATAATTCTACTTCTTCTACACAATTAGATGTGTAATGAGGAACTTCCGTATTGTCCACTTCTATATTATTTGTTACAAGAGGTAGTTCATCCTCTTGATAAGCTATATCGTCAACCTCAAAGGTATTTCTAGCTTTGGTCTTGCATACTGCCCACCAGTCCGACCTTGTTGTTCCCCGTTTAGGATAACTTGTGAAGTACACGAGCTGAGCCTGACTTGATAGGACAAATGGTTCATAGGCTTGATATCGACGCCGATAGTTTATATCCACAAGACCGTGCTTGTCTACTTTCCAACCTTGACCTTCAATCGGATCGAACCAATCACACCTGAATAACACAATCTTAGCAGGCTCTATTCCATAACTATATGTCAGCTCCACAATCTCCCGTAGGATGCCGTAGAAATCGTTGCCCGCATCAACATCTTTGTAGTTCGAAGATCTGATACACAAACAGCTGTTTTTGGTGGAGTCGAGATCCACAAAGTTGTCTCTGATCGGGCAAGTTGTTGACCTGAACCTGAACCCATTAACACAGTAGCTTGGCCATATTTTTGCAGCATAAATTGGTCCCTTGGCTAGCGTTCTAATAGACTCATTCTCAAGTCTTGCGTATGGACTATCGACCTAAATACCACAAAAAAATAAATTAAGCTCATTCTCAATCAAGTGCATATACTGAAAGGTAATTACAGAGTTCTCAAGTCTTACATATGCACTCAACCATGATGGAAAATAACGCCTCATTTCTTGTTCTAGTTCTTCTTCTGTTATGTGTGGCCTACCTGACCTCACTTCATCATTAAATATGCTGAAAACAACATCGTTCAATTAATGTAATAGTCTAATAATCAACACTATTAAAATAATGTAAACGTATTAATTACTTACCCCTCCAGCTTCTCTACTTCATCCTCATCGCAGTTGAGTAATACATACACCTGAGCAGCCCTTAGCTTATCATCGTTCAGAACTCTTCTTCATTTTACCCGACGGCTTTCCTGAAGCATTGAATACCTTCAGTATTGTATCATTACATTCATGATCTCCGTCGTCGTTTCTGGAAGCTCTCGTTCTATTAGTTGCAACATGAGGCTTGAAATACATCGAACAAAAGTTTGTAATCTCCTCGAGAACATAGGCTTCACAAATAGAACCCTCGACCCGTGCCTTATTTTTCACCTTTCTTTTTAGGTGATTCAAATGTCGCTCGAACGGGTACATCCATCGATATTCGACGGGTCCACCAACACGTGCCTCATAGGATAGATGAATCGGCAAATGCTCCATAGAGTCGAAGAATCCAGGAGGGAACACCCTCTCTAGCTTGCACAGTGTTACCGCAATGTCCTTCTCTTGCTTTTCTAGACGATCAACGAGCAATTTCTTAGAACAAAGGTCCCTGAAGAATATGCTAAGCTCCGTCAATGGATCCCAAACTGCCTGCCGTAAGAATTCCCGAAATACAATCGGAATTAACCTCTCCATGAATACGTGACAATCGTGGCTCTTCATACCCGTCAATTTATTTTCCTTCGGATCGACACATCTTCTCAGATTTGACACATATCCGTCTGGAAATTTTAGGCCCTGGATCCACCGACAAAGTCTCACTTTATCCTCCTTGTCCAGTGAGAAGATTGACTTCGGCAGGAACTGTTTTCCATTCTGCTCTATCAAATGCAACGCAGGGCGTTTGCATATTTCTGCTAAGTCCAACCTGGCCTTGGGATTGTCTTTCGTTTTTTCCTTTACGTCCATCACAGTATTAATTATGTTATCAAACACATTCTTCTCAATATGCATGACATCAAGATTATGTCTGATCAGATTGGTACTCCAATATGGCAGATCCCAGAATATGCTCCTCTTTGTCCAGTTATGATCTCTACCAAATCCATCGCACTTGTACCCAGTTGTAGGATCTTCGATAGCACTTGGAAAATCTCTAACCTCCTCCCATATCGCGGCTCCGCACCACCTTGGCGGTGGATCACCCTTCTCTACAACGCCGGCACGGAATGCATTCCTGTTCCTTCTGAACGGATGATCTTTTGGCAGAAATTGTCGATGATAATCAAAGAAGCACGGTTTTTCTCCGTATTTCAAGCGAAAAGCCTTAGTACAGTCCATGCAAATTGGACATGAGAGACGTCCATGAGTGCTCCATCCAGATAACATTCCATATGCCGAAAAGTCGTTGATGGTCCACATAAGGGTTGCCTTCATCTGAAAATTCTGCTTCCTGGAAACATCGTACGTGTTAGCGCCTACTTCCCATAACTGATTCAACTCATCTATCAAAGTACACATCAATGTTCCTCTTGGGATTGTTCGGACCAGGAATTATAACGGTTAGAAACATGTACTCGGTCTTCATGCACATCCAAGGTGGTAGGTTATACGGAGTGACAATCACAGGCCAGCACGAATACTGGGATCCCGAAAGACCAAAAGGAGTAAAACCGTCAGAACATAGCCCCAACCTGACATTACGTGGATCTGAAGCAAAATCAGGATACACTCGATCAAAGTGCTTCCACGCTTCTCCATCGGATGGGTGATCCAACACTCCTTCAATCTGTTCTCGCATGTGCCAACTCATATTTTCGGCCGTCTCTTTCACCATAAATAATCTTTGCAACCGCGGCGTTAAAGGCAGATAGTGCATTGAATCGGTCGGTTTTCTTGCACCGGTAGACCTTCCTGTACTAGTTGGCTTATAGCGATCAGCACCACAAAATCTGCACACATCTGCGTCCTTGTCGTCTTTGTAGTACAGCATGCACCCATTGCGACAAGAATCGATTTTCTCGTATCCCATCCAGAGCGATCTCACCATCCTCTTAGACCGGTAGAAGTCTTTAGGTAACTTAGCACCCGCCGGCAAGATCTCTATAATCAACTCCAGCACTCGGTTGTAGCATTCTTGCGACATGTTAAAATCTGACTTAATGCTCAAAAGTCTTGTAACCACCTCCAACGGTGAATGATCCTCACAACCAGGATACAATGGAGTCCTTGCATTCTCCAGCAACTCCATGAACTTTGCAGCGTCGACATTCGGTGCCTCCTCAGCTGCATCAGGAACAAAACTGGGCCCAGCAGCGTCGAAAACCATGTTCACGCACCCGTCGTCGTATGCATGATTATCTGAAACAAAATTAGGTCCCGCATGCATATACGGCTCAACATAAGGCTCCGGCTCTGATGCTAACGACACAAGTTCTCCGTGTGCGGTCCACTGATAGTAATTAGGCGTGAAACCCCTCGAGTACAAATGATATGTCACTTCCACTTCTGGATAATATTTCACGTTATGACATTTCACACACGGACACTTAATTTTGGTGCCGTCCATGTACTGAGGGAACGCCTTAGCAAACTGCAGGAACTGCTCTACTCCCGCTATGTATTCATCCCGCACACCACACATATCTTCAGGACGACGATTGTATATCCATGAACGATTCCGCAAGTAGTAATTCAGCTCCATTTGGAAATAATTCTGCAAAGATGAACACACCAATTAACAATGTTTGCTAACATCTAAGTGTTTGCTAAGTGTTTCCTATTTTCCCGGTAACGATTTCACGGGAGGAGTACGAGATGTTTCCTATTTTCCCGGTAATTCATGGCTTCTGTGAAATAACCACATCTTGGCTATTTGTTAAATAGATCGACCCTGAGCTCCCATGTTCAGTCGTGCCTTCAACATCATGTTCAAATGAAGGTAACAAGCAGCTGACTATAGAAAAATATGTCGTATTGAGCTTCATAAAGAAATGCAAGATTACTACATAGGAGCTTGTAATCTTGCATTTCTTTATGAAGCTCAAGACGGCATATTTTTTCATAGTCAGCTGCTTGTCACCTTCATTTGAACATGATGTTGAAGGCACGACTAAACATGGGAGCTCAGGGTCGATCTATTTAACAAATAGCCAAGATGTGGTTATTTCAAACGATAGGAGTCGCTATATTCCTTAGAATAGACTTGGAATATTCTCTAGAATATTCTTGGAATATGCCTTGTAGCCAAGTGCTAATTAGATCTAGATCTAATTACTCCTATAATTACCTCTCCTGCCCCCATTAGTGCTAATCACTACAAGTGGGGGGCCATGGGGGTGCTACTGCTGATGTAAACTGCTGCTACAACAGCTGTTCTTGCTGCTGCTGTTGCTGGAATGGGGGCAGCAGCTACCCTTCTACTCTCCATCCATCTATCCACCTATCCATCCAACTATCTATCTAATATATATCTACACATACCAATAGCTAACTAGTATCCTATTTCTAACCCCAACTTGGTATCCCAAACCAAGGCTCTAACACTCTAGGATACTAACAACTACATATCTAACTAGGATATGGCCTAAGATGCTAACCTATATCTAACACATTTAACCTCACACTCATCCACACAACTCACTTACACACTCACTCACATATATCACCCATGATACCACACTCATAAGCTCTCACCTAGGCTTACATATAGGCTAACACACACACACACATATAGGCATATATAGGACACATATAAATAGGATTATAGGTCCACTAATCCTTCCTATCATCCTTACATCCATTCCATTTATCAATTCCCACACTATCACCACACTACAATATAACCACAATACTACAACATGAATATTATACCAAGAGACACACACACATATATATCTATATATAACCACATATATATAACATGTAGGTATATATATATAGGTGACATGTGTGTGTGTGTCTGTGTGTGTCTGTGTGTGTGTGTCTGTGTGTGTGTGTCCGTGTGTGTGTGTCCAACTAAAGGCTAATAAGTAGGCTAACTAATGGCTAAAAGATAGGCTAAAAGGATGGGCTAATAAGTAGGCTAACTAATGTCAAGTGGGGGGCACACTGCTGCAAATTTCAGCAGCATATAGCTGCTGTCCCCCCCCCAAAAACTGCTGAAAACAGCAGCCCAGGCTGCTGGTTGCTGTCCAAAACCCCCTCCCCATAAGCACACTTCTATCCTCCTTCAATCTCCATCATTTCCTCATCCTTTCATTGATTTCCATCCTACTTCCCACACAACAACAACAACAACAAGAAGAACAACAACTACACAACAATCAAAACCTCTCAACATTCCCACAACCATAACCCCAAATAAATATACAACCACACACAAATATATATATAAATATATATATACATGTAAAGAGATACAACATATAAATAACACATGAATAATAATATGAAAAAGAGCACAAGAAGAATATGATAAAATCTGTGTCAGTGTGTGTGTGTCTCTGTGTGTGTGTGTGTCTGTGTGTGTGTGTGTGTGTGTCCGTGTGTGTGTGTGTCTGTGTGCGTGTGTCCGTGTGTGTGTGTGAGAGGAGGAGGAGGAGGAGGGAGAGGAGTTAGGGTTAGGGTTAGGGTTTACCTTAGGAAGAGGGAGGAGGAGGAGGAGCTAGGGAGAGGAGGAGGATCTCGGATTGGGGGAGGAGGAGCTCGTCGGAGCGGGAGGGAGTCGCCGGGGGCGGGGGGAGCGAGTCGCCGGGGGCGGGGGGAGAGAGTCGCCGGGGGGGAGAGTCGCGGGGGGGGGGGAGAGAGTCGCCGGGGGGGGGAGAGTCGCGGGGGGGGGGAGGGATTCTGAAAATTTTGGAAATTTTCGAGTGAGGGGGAAAAGGAAACAGCGTGCCCTAAGTAAAACATTTAGCGACGTCAACTAAAGACGTCGCTAAACGTCGCAAAATTTTATTATATGGCGACATATATTAATACTCTGCCGCTGAACGTCGCTGTTCTGCGACGTAATTTATGTAATGTCGCTGAACGTCGCTAGTTAGCGACGATTTGCGACGTCACATGACGGGAGTCGCTATATTACATATATAGCGACGTTATTTTCTTACGTCGCTAAAACACGTCGCTAATATAGCATATTTTAGTAGTGTTATTTATGAGGGTTTATAAATTCCAGAAAAATTAGTATAAATTTCTATAATTAACAAGGATTATTTTGGTACTTTATTTTATATATATTTAAGCTTTTGTCTATCTCTAAAATTATTGGAACTCAGGGTACAGTTTTAATTATTTATTGAATAGTTACAACTTGTAAGTTTTGCGTTGATTTGAGTTGTTATAGTATTGGACCTCACCCCGCACTAGTGTAAAGACCCTAGAGAGTTAGTTTGTGTATAGTGGCACTTCACATTAGACTTTTATGCTAGGTCCCCACTTGGCTAGTATCCAGTTAGGAGTCGTGTCACATCACTAGTGTAATCTTGATCATAGCTTAGAACTGAGTTTGTATGTCATTATTGACAGGACACCGGACATCTATATCTTCGTACTAGTATTCTTGCTTTGCTCGAGGCAAGTACATCTACACACTCATTTACTGTCTTTTAATGCTAGAACATGTATTAACCCTGTTAAAATACTGCTTTCTGAATAACTGCAAGTTAAATCTTCACATGTTACATTAAATTGGTCCCTACCATGCTTAGGACAGTTATCATATCTTCTCATGTTCCTTACTGGTTCTCAGTACATATTTTACTATGCTTTATACTACTCGGAGTATTCACATGTTTCATATTGTTCCCAGTACCGGCTATGCTTATATTACTCCCAGTGTCTCTCACATGTTTTTACTGTTCTTGTATCTCTCACATGATTAGAAAATAGGTTATGGGGAAACTGATAGTAGTGTACGTGATCACGACCCCCCTATAGTAGCGAGCTTGGTCGCATTTTATATGCATACCTTGCCGCAGGTAAATATCCCGCATTTTCTGTACGGATGTACACCTATGCTTGTCTACTTGTACGTATGTACATTTCATTATGTGCCACAGCGCATTGTACATCTATTGACCGATCACGTACCTGCTACAGTTTTAAACATTACATATACATCTGTCTTTATGACATATGTATCCTTGCCATGATAGATTATGAGATATACCATGATTCCAGATAGGCCATGTTCCCTGTGTTACTATGATATTGTGATCCCAGTTGTACCATGAGGCCATGTTTCTAGTATTTCCTGTTTTATAGACTTATCACACCATGTTTCTTGTTGTACATCTCTTTCATTATATGTTCAGTACTTTAGTTGTAGAGATTGTACTTGCTCCCGTCCTGACAGGATAACGTTGTAGGTTCACTTTTCGAGAAGGAAACGCTGTGTGTTACATGTTATGGTACTGCATTAAGAACCTGGCCTTAGCTCCAGTAGAGGCCCCAGCGGGGAACCTTGCTTAGTCATTTCCATATGTTTTGAGACTGAGACTTTGGTATGTTCTTATATTTGGATACTGGACTTTGTCTCCAGTTAGATACTTTGGTTATGTATTATTAAGTCTGTGCTCATGTTACCTTCGCTTATAGATGCTGTATTGTGATGAACATTTAAATGTGATTTTAGAACTGTTAGTAGCTTAGATCATTTATTGTCTATTCTTAGAACAGCTTACTGCGCTTTAACCAAGCGTAGGCTGGACATGGCTCGGCCCGGCCCAACAATTTGGATAACGGGTCGTGACATGTTTTTTTGGCGGCCCATGCAGGTCTCGACTTAAGTTGTTTGGTTACGTTATTGTACCAAGCATGCCTGCAATTAGGATCTAGGACAACTTGATAACACTAGGAATAACATTTAGAACACCTAGAGGATTACTAGGATTGCAACATAGGAGAACTCATCACAGCATAGGACCGTTAGCTATAATTAGCCTCTTGTTTGTATTTCAGTGGGTCAATTTAGACCAACTTTGTACCCTTGGGATGACCCCTGAGGATCTCACTCTAATCTTACCTAGAAATCAGTTTCCACTTATTTTCATTTGCTCTTCTTTAAATTCGTTGTTGAATTTAATTTCTGATTTTGTTGTTAACTTTGATCTTGCATCGTGATAAATTTTGTGGATTAAATTATGATATATCCTGATAAGGTAAACGTCTGCTTTAGTTATGGAGTTTAGAATTTATCGCAGCCATATTAGCTGGTATGACAAAAACATTGAGCCTGATTTCGGATATATTATCCTATTCATAGAATTTAGATTTTTTCGCAGCCATACCGGTTGGCGTGGCGAGGATTCTAGATAATATGATTATAGGGTGTATACCATAGTTATGACTCTATCGTTTATTTTTTTTTTTTTTTTTTTTTTTTTTTTTTTTTTTGACTCTATCGTTTATTGCATATAAGCTTACTGGTGTGGCGAGAATTCTGGCAACATGATTTCAGGAAGACGTATATGGTTATCAGATCATATCTCAACTTGGTTCACTTTGTTATGACCGAATGAGCAAGAATAAATTCTTATTATTCTTTCCCGTCTTGATTAACTCTGTTCCATCTACAACTAAGATTATAGGTTCTCTAGGATTCTCCAACAGGGTTGCCTTCATAATTTCTTTTTGGACATAATTATTTTTGTGTTCCATCTTTCCTATGACTTGACTAAACTCTTCTTTGTTAACCTCTTGGGTAATTCTTCTCGTTATGTTTTCCGTTGTCTTCATACCATTCTTGGAGATATTTCGATAAACTTTTCCGTCTTGCTTGACCTTTAACTTGTTTGGACACTATTATGGATTGTTTGACCCAGTCTTAGGCCTTGTTACCTCCTATTTGATAGACGACCGAAATAGCCAAACCTTGTTGACTGATCCTATAGTATAACTATAAATATATGGTGTGATTGTGATAAGTACTTTTCCTAGGGATTGGTTAGATTAAGCTTATAGGACAAGTATGGGTGACTGACTGTAGTAGACTTGAAAACCCTTAAGAACGATTGCATTGATAGTATGACTCGAGATAGGGTATCTAAAGATGGAGAAATGAGATATTATATTGTTATGACTATGGATTGAGGATTAGAATCTTGTGCTTAGAGTTTGAGGTTTTAGCATTCGTAGAATTTTGGTTGGTTACCTATAGCTAATTACATGTGATTAAAGGGTAGAACGATATGTGGATTGATATAGAATAAGTTAGAATGAGTTATCGTATTGTATACGAGATCGGAAAAATATCAGTTAAAAAGACATGGAACAAGACAAAGACATATGTACATTGGTAATTAATAAACAGGAGTTTTGAAATCGAGGATTTGTATTCGGAGGACTTGTTGAGTAAAAAGAAGAAGGCTCTACGCCAAGGATAAGAATTGAACGTATGATTTCAAGGAGAAACTGTAGGAAAGGATTGACGATAAATGATGCTAAGGAACTGTAGATTGATAGAATATGGATACTTAGGATATGATAAGGAAATCCAGTATTTACAATTAAGGTTGGAAATATGATTGATGATTAAGCATTTTAGGCTTATAGACAGGTCCAGAGAATGACCTATATTTTAGGGTATACGTTAATGTTCATGATAGTATGGAAGATTCTAAAGGATATATGACGTAGTTTATGATAGAAGGACTTTGTTGAACCTGAACCAAAAAGATTGTAGGAGAAACAGAAGAGATGATTACAAGGCTAGCAGATTGAGTATCGTAGCCAGAGCAGCTACATGTTATAGTTTGACCGGTTGGATGATTTTTAATTTCGAGGACAAAATTCTTGTAAGGTGGGTAGGATGTAAGCCCCCTAAATTTCAGGGTTTATTTTTTTATTTTTCTGAATGAATTATTATCGATAAATATTTTATTTATTTAATTGTTTTGATCATTTATGTGCCTTTCCGTAACTTTGACTTCTGGAGCGTCAGGGATGCTAATCTCTGTAAACTCTCTTCATGGATTTTGAAGTAGGCAAGATTATCTTCCTGTTGATATATCATGTCCCACTTGAATTCGTTCCCTTGTGCTCTTTTTGTATCGTGCAAGTTCGGGTCAACTTAGACCAATTAATCGTTGAATATTATTCCCACTTTTACTTTTGATCATCGTTTGCACGTTACCGTTGCTTTTAATTTAGGAGCACCAGATCAGCCATTTTCTCGAAACCAACTTCTCATGAATGATCTACTCGAGACGCTCTCCACCCATGACCTTCGTGTCCCACTCAGACACTCCATTTTGTGCTCCATTTTCTTCGCACAACTTTCGGGTCAATTTAGGCCGATTTATTTTCTACCGTGAAACCTGATTTATTTTCCAATTTAATTTCGGGACCCGACATCGACCCAACCTGTCAACCCGAAGTATGGACGTGGCCCACACGAAGCCTACTCTCCGCCTGCAACTTGTGTCCCATTTATTGGAGTCCCCGCATATTATTTATTTTCCCGTGTTCATAAATACGTATTTAATTCAATTATTGCACTCTGTCCGATTTTGGCCCGACCCGGCTCGACCGAACCCGAACCCAAGCTCCACGTTGCTCTTTCATGACTGCCCGAGTACCCCACATAATTTCCCTATTTTTTCCTATTTTAAATATTTATTTATTCTCTCTCTATTCTACAAATATCTCTTTTAATATCCCTTATATATATATACATATATATATATATATATATATAAATATCTCTCTCCAAACACACTCACACACCCCCTCACCTCCACCTCACAGTAGGAGAACACCCCCCCTCTCTTCAGCCGACCTCTCTCTCTCCCCCCTCTCAAATATCTCTCTCTCTCTCACTCTCTTCATATATATTACATATAATATATATACACTCATAACACTCTCTCCCTCTCTCTTCTCTAACAAAAGCCAACACCACCCTCACCAGCAAGCACAGCCGAGCCCATTCCCGCTTGGCCGAGCCCACGGCCACGAGCTCCTCTCCGACCTCTCCTCCTCCTCCCGACTTCACCATCGTCTTCTCTTCTTCTTCTTCTTCTTGTAACACAACCACCTACACCACCATTAACACCCCAACCACCACCTTTATCATCATCATCATCATCTCCCATGCACCACCCCGACGTCGGACCACCCTCGCCGACCCGACTTCCCTGCACCCGACCCGGCCGCGCGTCCCCGTGCGTGTCTCCTCGCACGGCCGACACCCGGCCTCCAGCGCGCCCGCCGCCGCGCGCCCCTGTGCCGCGCCACCCCCTCACCGCCGCGACCAACCACCACCGCCGTCGCCACCCCGCCGTGCGCCACCAGCGTCGCAGCCAGCAGCAGTAGCTGCAATGGCAGCACATCGTGCGCTCCTTGTCGCGCACGCACGAACGTAGCAGCCGCGCGCGTCGCGCGCGCCACAGCGGCCGGCCGCCGCCGCCGGCGAGCCCCCCCGGCCGTACACGAGCCTCCGGCGAACGCCCCCTGGCCGTCGCCTTCCTTCCCGGTGCGACGCATAGGCTATTCGTGCGTTTACGTCGAAATCCCGTCGTGACGCGCGAGTTTTGAACTCGGAAATGGTGTCCCGTCGCAGCAACTTCGCGTGCATTTTCTGGGAGATCCGACCATTGGATCAGCGATTTCTTCGCTCCGTCGCAATCTCGGTATATCCATCTTCACTCCTGTCAATTTTCGTCCGTTAATTATTTCGTTTGATACCTCAAAACTGGCCACCAAGTTGACACTTTAAATTGAACTATTTTTGGACAGTTTCGTGGAGCCGACTTCGTCAGCTCGTAACTTCGCCGTCGCAGCTCCGTTTTGCGCACCGTCAGTTCCGGTGCACAGCTGGTATAACCATCTTCCTGTCTCCTTTAGATTTCATTTCGTTTTAAGCACGTTTGGTCGGTTGAATTCGACGCCAAATTTGGCCGTCCGAATTCTTTAAATCGCACTTGTTAAATTCCATTTTTGAACTCGGGACTCCGGATTCAATTTCTGACACCACCAGTAGACTCGTGGCGTCGTTCTGGCATGTTTTCATATAAAATTTGCTTGATTTGGAGAACGTGGGCCCTGGCACGCATTTCGGTACAAAGCGGGTCCCACTTTCTGAGTCAACGGGACTTTTTGACGCCGGCTCATCGGAATCCCATTCCGGATATACCATTGAGTTCGTATCGTCATTCTGGACTCGTTGACATATAATTTGCTGAGTTTTGAAGACATTTGCTCCGGCACGCATTTTCGTGCAAACCGGATACCAAGTGTCGCGTCAACGTATCATTTTGAGATCGGCACATCGGAATCCCATTTTGGACATACCGTTGGGTTCGTATCATCATTCTGGATTCGTGGACATATAATTTGCTAGGTTTTGTAGACTTCTATTCCGACACGCTTTTCGGTGCAAAGTGTGTCCAACGGCGGACATCATTTTGACCCGAAATTACCGTTTTGCTCCTGTGTCCAAATTGGACTTATGGGTAGGCTATCCTAGCTAATTTGACCGTTCTGGACACGTTGGGGATATTTATTTTATCATCCGACAACATCTGTAGATTTTGATTATGTATTATCCTTAATTTATAATTAATTATTTTTCTAGATATTGTTACTTTCTGGTTTTGAATTTTTATATATATTTTAATTGCTGTAAAAATCTTGGAAAAATGGTATTTAAATATTATATTAATTTATCTAATTTATTATAATTTTTCTAGCATTTATTAAGTGCTTTTGGTATTTTATAAAAATGGAAAAACAGAACTCATTTTCAATATATTTATGTTTGCTGATTTTTAATAATTATTTATGAGGGTTTATAAATTCCAGAAAAATTAGTATAAATTTCTATAATTAACAAGGATTATTTTGGTACTTTATTTTATATATATTTAAGCTTTTGTCTATCTCTAAAATTATTGGAACTCAGGGTACAGTTTTAATTATTTATTGAATAGTTACAACTTGCAAGTTTTGCGTTGATTTGAGTTGTTATAGTATTGGACCTCACCCCGCACTAGTGTAAAGACCCTAGAGAGTTAGTTTGTGTATAGTGGCACTTCACATTAGACTTTTATGCTAGGTCTCCACTTGGCTAGTATCCAGTTAGGAGTCGTGTCACACCACTAGTGTAATCTTGATCATAGCTTAGAACTGAGTTTGTATGTCATTATTGACAGGACACCGGACATCTATATCTTCGTACTAGTATTCTTGCTTTGCTCGAGGCAAGTACATCTACACACTTATTTACTGTCTTTTAATGCTAGAACATGTATTAACCCTGTTAAAATATTGCTTTCTGAATAACTGCAAGTTAAATCTTCACATGTTACATTAAATTGGTCCCTACCATGCTTAGGACAGTTATCATATCTTCTCATGTTCCTTACTGGTTCTCAGTACATGTTTTACTATGCTTTATACTACTCGGAGTATTCACATGTTTCATATTGTTCCCAGTACCGGCTATGCTTATATTACTCCCAGTGTCTCTCACATGTTTTTACTGTTCTTGTATCTCTCACATGATTAAAAAATAGGTTATGGGGAAACTGATAGTAGTGTACGTGATCACGACCCCCCTATAGTAGCGAGCTTGGTCGCATTTTATATGCATACCTTGCCGCAGGTAAATATCCCGCATTTTCTGTACGGATGTACACCTATGCTTGTCTACTTGTACGTATGTACATTTCATTATGTGCCACAGCGCATTGTACATCTATTGACCGATCACGTACCTGCTACAGTTTTAAACATTACATATACATCTGTCTTTATGACATATGTATCCTTGCCATGATAGATTATGAGATATACCATGATTCCAGATAGGCCATGTTCCCTGTGTTACTATGATATTGTGATCCCAGTTGTACCATGAGGCCATGTTTCTAGTATTTCCTGTTTTATAGACTTATCACACCATGTTTCTTGTTGTACATCTCTTTCATTATATGTTCAGTACTTTAGTTGTAGAGGTTGTACTTGCTCCCGTCCTGACAGGATAACGTTGTAGGTTCACTTTTCGAGAAGGAAACGCTGTGTGTTACATGTTATGGTACTGCATTGAGAACCTGGCCTTAGCTCCAGTAGAGGCCCCAGCGGGGAACCTTGCTTAGTCATTTCCATATGTTTTGAGACTGAGACTTTGGTATGTTCTTATATTTGGATACTGGACTTTGTCTCCAGTTAGATACTTTGGTTATGTATTATTAAGTCTGTGCTCATGTTACCTTCGCTTATAGATGCTGTGTTGTGATGAACATTTAAATGTGATTTTAGAACTGTTAGTAGCTTAGATCATTTATTGTCTATTCTTAGAACAGCTTACTGCGCTTTAACCAAGCGTAGGCTGGACATGGCTCGGCCCGGCCCAACAATTTGGGTAACGGGTCGTGACAGGGAGACTCGAGACTGGGTAGTCGTATAAGACTTGAGCTCTGGTGCAAGCCCCTGGTGAAATCTCCTCGCCTTCTCTAACTCCGTCGGAATCAATCCCGCACCAAATCGACTCAGACGATTGAACTCCGAGTCATACTCATCAACGGTCATATTCCCTTTCTTCAGATGAAGGAACTGGTCATAGAGACCATCTCGAACATGAATAGGAAAGAATCTCTCATAAAATGCATCATAGAACTGCTTCCAGGTGATCCCAGTGCCTAATCGTCTCTCTTCCGCCTTCCACCAGTGGTGAGCATTGTCTTCTAACAGTAGGTCCACTGCTGTCATCCAATCTCGAGCTGGCAACTGGGATGCCTTCAGTAGCTTCTCGATACTAATAAGCCACTGTGACACCTCTAATGGCTTCTCCGTCCCTCTAAAGGCCTTGGGGTTCATATCTGTGAAATTCTTGATAGAGCCTTCATAAGGATGCAGAGCCGGTGCTGGTGCTGGTACTGGAGGTGGTGGTGGAGGTCTAGCCATGGCTGCCATCATCGTCTGTCTCATCAGCTTAGTCTGCTGCCACTGAGCCTGCATCATGGCGTACATAAACTGAGTAGTAGGGCTCCCATCAGTCGGTAGTGGAGGCATCTGAGGTCCCGACTGTGGGGGAAACTGCTGAGGGAATGGTGGTGGTGGAGGCAGTGGTACATTTCCTTCCGGTGGCATGGTAGTAGTCTGTCCAGCCTGGCTGCCTGGGGGTGCTGCGATATCCGGGTACACCGTCGTCGGTGTCGTAGTAGGCTGCGACAGTCCTGGCTGGTAGGGTGTCGCTGGAGTCATGGGAGGATTCTGTCCCTCCGAAGTAGCCTCTTCACCAGATATGAGGGCCAAAGCAGAAGTGCGTCTGCTTCGTAGATTCATACTGTTGGCACGAGGAAGATAAGTTGATATTAGGAAAGATTAGATATGGGATAAATCAAATAATCAAGGAAGTTTCAAAAAGATTGGAAGTCAAGGGATAGTAGTAGTTCCGGATGAGATATTCCTATTCCTATATGCAGGTTTGTTGGGCACAGTCATGTAACCCAACAATATTAACGTAGACCTACATGGGCCACCACAAAAACATGTAACGCCCCAGTCCCAAAATACGTAGGACCGAGTACGTGAACATGCCAGCTGTACACATACGAAGAATACTCCAATATATAGAATCCTCGTATATGCACATAAGCTGTAAATAAAATAATCATAGGCCAGAATAACATATCTAATCTCATCACAGCTCAACACAGAAGATAATAGAATCCAAATAAATAAAGTAGAGTATCAAAAGATAGCCGGGTGAACATACTCACTCCAAACAGCTATGAAAAATAGTCTCACAAGATCGGAGTCCAACCTCCGCAAAAATAGAAATAAAAGAGATGTAAAATAATGTCCACTAATGTCTCAAATATAGAATAGACTGGAAATCAGTAGTGACTGCCTCGTCATCATTGTAGGATAGCTCCAATGCCGCTCCGTACTCCTGTAGAAAATCGTCTAAACCTGGAGAGATAACCAGATCCTCAGGGGACATAGCAAGATACAAGAAAGCACCATGCCATATAAACTGTGATAATATAATAAGAGAAAAGGTATGCATGCAATCGGGTTCCTGACTATTCTACTGTGAATATGCAGTTGAGATACAATCCTTCGACGCATGAGCCCTGGTTATGAAATGGGATCGGCATAGTTCCCATAAAGGGTACCAGGGGCCTACGTCCATAACGCTCGGGAAGCGTCAGAGGGCACCATGTGCAAGGGGCTACGTCCATAACGCTCTGAAAAATGTCAGAGGGCGCCTGGAGCCTGCGTCTCCGGAGGAGCGCACAGGTAATCAGGGAAGTGTAAAGAAGCCCATACGTCAGGTATTGTTCTCCCCACCCAATGCCTAGTATCATCATCTCCATGACTGATATGAACCTCTAGTAACCGCCAAGTCTTCTAACATGCAATACTATTGGCAGTTACTCCTATCCGTCGCACGCTCCATACGTATCGGTGGCCAGCCGACTACGCGAAAACGTGTCCTACATGTGACTTACATCACATGATACAACAAGTGTCAAGGTCGTATGAGATATACCAATACCTCATCATCAATGGGTGGTCACTAGACTAAGTCAATACAAGAGAAATACATAAGGGAGGTAAACGACCGATAGAGTCGCTTGCACCCAAGTGTGACTTGGACGCACAGTTTAAATATCACGAAACAAAAAGCTAAAAATAACAACTAAAAATAAGAATATAATAATTACAGAGTAAGGTGGCAAGGTATCTTGCCTGATGGTGCAAAGTGGCAAGTCCAAGTAATCACAATGTCAGCCAAGAAACGTCACAATCTCCAAACAACTCCGGACGCTAAAACAAACATCAAAAATGCACTCGGTAAAGAAGATATACCTAGGAAACGCCTGTCCAAAAGTTAATTTCTGGAACAGGGGCAAAATCGTAATTTTGGGTCAAAACGATGTCCGCCGTTGGACCCGCTTTGCACCAAAATGCGTGCCAAAGTCTATGGTCTCTAAAGTCGTCAAACTACATGTCTACGGATTCAGTTTGAGGAGAGGAACTCAACGGTATGTCCAGTTTTGGATTCCGATGAGCCGTGCACAAAATTGCCCGTTTGAGTGGGTCGCAGGTCCGCCAAAAATGGGTTCCGATTCGACCTTCTCAGAATCGAACCAAACTTGGTACACAGGACCAGAATTTCGATTCGGACCTGTTGGCACAAGTTTCGTCTCGATTCGACGACTATACACGAAGTTATGGGCAAGTTTGCAAAATGTCGATACGGGGGTATCTCGACGGATACGCGTTGATTTCGTCGCGCACACACAACGAAACTGAGTTTCGTCAGTTCCCACACGTCTGCAACATCCATACGCACCTTTCGATGCATATAGCGCACGACCACGTCGCCCGGTTTGTCGAGGCGCACGTCGTATCGGAGAAAATTTTAGAAATTTACTATTTTGAAAACAGTTTTTCGTACAACTTTAACATGGGTTTAATTCTTGCACAGTAATTGAAACACCGATCTACCAGTTGCGTTTTAGTCGTAGTTAGGTTGTCTTCACCCGTGTTCAGTTAGTTTATCCAAAACCCTAATTTACAGATCGAGACTCGGCTTCCAAGTAGGGTTCCTAGGTTATTCAATACTCTGTTTTCGAAACAGAGTTTTACTCGACTTTGCATCGAGTTACTTGTCAAACCAGAGGGTTATAGCTGATTCCCTTTGAAGAGACTCAAAGAGGGTTATATTGCCTACACGTAGCATCTTTCGGATCGCAAAATGATCAAACGTGCGAAAAGTAATCAAGGCCGAAAAAAGGGTACCTTATTGTCGAGTTCCTGAACAGGGGTTGGTTGGGGGCGGCGCTCCGGCGATCCTGGCGGTGGCGCGATGGTTGTCCGACGACGGCGACTAGTCGGAGGCGTACGCGTGAAGACGGGGAAGGTTCAGGCGTAGGTGGCAGTCGATTGGGATGAGTTAGGGTTTCGGTTTTTGGTGAGCGGTTGAATATATATACTACGACTAATACTATTCCTATTAGTACTTGGAATTGGGGGGGCGTGGGTTGCTAAAGGATTTGCAGCTGTTGCTGCTGGGTTAAGCTAAGGGTATTAGGAATTGGGGGTCGGGCCCACCCCCTTCCCAATCCGCAGCTTAGCTGCTTTAATATGGTAGGGGTTCGGCCCACCACCAAAAGCTGTGTATATATATATATATATATATGGGGGTCGGGCCCACCCCCTTCCCAATCCGCAGCTTAGCTGCTTTAATATGGTAGGGGTTCGGCCCACCACCAAAAGCTGTGTATATATATATATATATATATATATATATATATATATATATATATATATATATATATATATTTGCTAAAGCCTTTAACAAGGCTGACAAGTTGTGCCTGGCCCGCCCTCTGCTGGGTGTGGGGCCGGGCCTCCTTTATTCTTTATTTTTATTTTTTTACAATATATATATATATATGTATATAATCACAAGAAAAATTCTAAAATTCTTAATAAAGTAACAAAATATTTTAGAACAGGGTAGGCTATATTTAGTAGTATGTAAAATATCAAGCACACAAACATGTATATATTATATACATCTATAATTACGTATATATACCCAATAAATTGTAAATAATATAGAAAAATAGTTTTTAAAGCATCAAAATAATTTAGGAAATATTGGGGGTTTACAGTATACCTTGCTAATTTACTGTCATATTATTTATTTTTCGTATTATTTACTTTGTTTCATATTGTTAGCTTTCTTTGTTATAAATTGCGCGTCCAAGCCACACTTGGGTGCAAGCGACTCTATTATTCGTTTTTACTTTATTTTATGCATGTTAACTTAGTTTTAGCAGACTATCTTCTTGTTGGGGGATATCCTTATATCTCCCTGGGCCATGACACTCATACTACACGGTTTGAGACATTTTGCTAGGGGCACGACTTATGGACTGGCCATCTCAAAAGTCGTGTGACGGTAGTTGTTCGTAACTGCTATGACTAGGGTTTCAGAGACTCAAGCAGTTACAAAACTAGACGAGCCATGGACATGACTTGAACAGTGTGGAAAATATTGGGGGAGGACAGTCGTTAGTGCGTATGGGAATCCAAAAAGGTAAACCACAGTCTCCGGATGGAACTGTGGCAATTTATATTTGCAGATGTCCTCTGACGTTTTGGACGTTACGGACGGATACGGATTACTGGATGCCAGTTACGTACATGTAGCCTAAAATTCCATCCATGCGCATGAAAGTTGTCCTCTAAATTATACAATAGGCTGTTAGAATCTTCTTTGTATATTTGTGTCTAGAATAGTCCTTTATATATTATTTTATTTATTATTCTGACAGTTCATATTAGCATGTTCTTCCTGTATCTTGCCATGTCCCTCTGAGGACCTGGTTATTCCCCAGGTGTGTGCTTTCATGATTCACTGTAGGTGTTCTAGCCAAGGCCATGATTCTCTCCATTCCTTCGAAGACGATTGCGCTTGGTTCGTCTTGCCATTTTATTGATCGATTCTTGTATATTTCTTTTATTGAGATAGTTGGTAGTGGACTTTGTCTCCGTCCAACGATTGTACCATAAATATTCAAGTTGATTTTATATTATTATTATTTTCATTGTGGATGAGATTTAGTTTGTCTTGGATTACTGTATTTTACAGCTTATGTATACATACAAGGCCTTGTACTTCGTATGTATACAGCTGGCATGTCTACGTACTTGGTTCTAAGTATTTTGGGACTGGGGCGTTACACACATGGGTGGAGTAAGAGATACACATGCGGAGGGGCGAAGCGTCGGATGGCTCTCGAGATCGAGAGGAGAACCGGGTGTTCGTAGTTCCGTGCGACAAGGCCAGGATTGTTTAGGGCTGGAGGTCCGAAGTTCGAAGTGACACAAATGGGAGTACAGTGACATCAACATCGAGGCTTCAGGGGCTCGGTTGGTGGCTCGAGCGAAGATCACCACTGACGGGTCGCAGAGGTTTGGTGAGCTGTAGAAGTGGGTTATGTCACGACGGGGATGAGAGCAATGCTCGGCAGATGTCTGATTAAGGGGACAACCTTAGGAGAGGCTAGTCGAGGATTTCTGTTGGGTTAGTGTCAGGAGAAAGTTCGGTAGAGCATGCGACGACAACCGTAGGCACATATTGTTCATTCTTTATATTTGTATATATGTAGGTTGAGATAGATGTTAGTGATGATACACACATATAGATAGTTAGAATGTCATTCTTGGACAAACATATACGTATTCGAGTTGGACTTGAGTCCACTTGATACGTAGATGACCATTGTCACATATCCTAGTCCTACGTATTATGGGATTGGGATATGACAAAACGTGTATCCTGATGCTTGTATATAATAAAATTAATATTTATATATATAAATTGACTCCAATTTGTTTTTGTCAGATTTGGAATTTCGGTTGAAGGTATTTCCAAACACTAAACCCTAAGGCCTCGTTTGGTTCGCGGAATCATCGGATTGGAAAAAGAAAGTGATTACTTTCCTATGTTTGGGTGCCAAAGGAATTGAGGAAGAAAGAAAAGTGTTCCCAATGGAAGAAAAATTAGGGAAAAAGTGATTCTATCCATCCAAGCAAGGAATCACTTTCCCACACTGAAGTATTCGCTTTACTTTTCAAATTCCTTGGCATTTCCAAACATTGGAAAGGAAAATCAATGGAAATTATAATTTTCCAAAAGAAAGAAAATGTCGAGGAATTGATTTCCTTTCCCTTCCATTCCGCGAACCAAACGAAGCCTAAGAATTTCAACTTTAGTTTCGGATCTCTCGATATCCAAATCTTAAACTTCTAAAATAATTGAGTCAAGTCATCTATTATCATTAATAGTCATGTAATCTACCAGCAATAAATTATATTTGTCATCAAAACCAACCGAAGAATTTTTCTTTTGCAGGAAATAAAAAATAACTCAAAGACTTTGGTCCCTAAGGCACTAGTCTAGTGGTAGTGCGCCGGAGGGGGGTGGGGGCGCCTGAGCACGGGTCTCGGGTTCGAATTTCCCTTGGGCGGCTGGGTGGCTTTGAGCCACGGCCCAGGTTGGAGAAAGGACACCTAAAAAAAAAGGACTAATTCTAAGGGTACCCCAACATTTGCTAGAGGCTAACCCTTACTAGGGGACAACCCAGTATAGTGGAACTTTTACTAGGGACAGTCCGAATTTTACTTGGGACTAGACCACCCCCAAAAAATTAGGGTTTCTAGAGGCGGACGCCGGTGGGGCAAGGGGGCGCGAGGGAGCGGACGCCGGCGTTGGTGCTGGGGCGTGGGGACGCGGTCGACGCGGGGCTGCGGATGCCGACGCGCCGCTGCTGTTACTGGTCTGCCACGGGGGGGAGATGGTGGCGAGGCGGAGGAGGAGGATGAGGCGGAGGAGGAGTTGGAGGACGACGAGGCGGAGAAGGAGGAGGAGGAGGAGGCGACGACGGCAGAGGAGGAGGACGAGGCAGAGGAGGAGTTGGAGGAGGTGGAGGAGACAGAGGCGGAGGAGGAGAAGAGGAGGCGGCGGCGGCGGCGGAGGAGGAGGCATAAGAGGAGGAGGAGGAGGAGGAGGAGGAGGAGGAGGCAGAAAAGGAGGGGTAGAATGAGGAGGAGGAGGCGGAGGAGGAGGCAGAGGAGGAGGCGGCGGTGGAGGAGGAGGACGAGGCAGAGGAGGCGGCGGCGGCGGTGGAGGAGGAGAAACCCTAACCGTAACCCTAACCCAAAAAAATTGGGGTAGCCCAAGCAAAAGTTTGGATGACAAACTTGTAATTATTTTTGGAATAAGTTGGGCTAGCCCCTAGCAAATGTTGGGGTGCCCTCAGAATTAGCCAAAAAAAAAAAAAAAATTGAAGTCCAAGACTTTGGAACTATTTCATCGAGTTATCGGGCTATTGGTTAGCACTAACCACTATCCGCATTTTAGGTTCAAGTACTGCTAACTGGAAAGGCGTCTCGTTTCATTCGTCCCAGCCCTAATTTTCGTGAGAGAGAGAGAGAGAGAAAGAGAAAGAGAGAGAAGAGAGAGGAGAGAGGAGAGAGGAGAGAGGAGAGAGGAGAGAGGAGAGAAAGAGATGGCGATTTGGGAAGGGTTATACCGCGTCCTCATGCGCCGAAACTCCGTCTATGTCACCTTTGTCGTCGCCGGCGCCTTCGCCGGAGAGCGGGTACCGATCTTGATCTCTAGCTTTCTCGAATCCGATTCGATTGGATGATTTATTATTGCTGATTTATTTTGGGGAATTCTTTTTTTTTTCTTTTTGATTTTTTTTTTTTTGCAGGCTGTGGATTATGGAGTTCACACGCTATGGGAGAGCGTCAACGTTGGGGTAATTTTTATCTAATAAATCTGATTTTTATTTCCAGTTTATTTTTTGTTAGATCCAAAGGAAATTGCTATAAACGGGTTGTGAAAAAAATATATGCAATTTTTTTTTATCCATTTAGCATAAAGATCATGTTGCGTCGTGTCTTATTACGCGTGTCGCGCATGACATGGACACTCCAAAATACGTTAGCACATGGCAAAACAGATTTTCCATGTCTCCATGTGCATATTAGATTGTCATATTTATGTCCTTGTAACAGAAGGTTATACCGGACTTAACATTAGTCAATTAACCCCTAGCCATCTGGCATCCGTGAATTTGCTTCACAATTGTGGAACATACCTTCTGAAATTCCAAACCTAAGTCGCTCGAAATTACTCGTAGTCACGCACTCCCCATTGTTTTGATTAGAAAAGGGACGTAATTCAACACTGTTAATGGGGGATAACTACGACTTGCAGATGAATTGCAGCAGACAAGAGACCCCTACTGTAAACCGAGAATAATTACTCGTCGTACACTTTGTTCCACCAAAATATTTTGAAGAATCTTGCCTCACATGTTCCCAATTTCAGACAATGTCGCATATCACGTACCTGTTTTTGTTCCTTGTTCCATACCGTTCCACGTTCTCGGTAATCCTCGGTGACACAGATTGGTCCAGGGACATGTCAGCACGTGAAAAGGAACATGGAACAAAAAAATGTTGTTTCAGATTTGTACTCGTACAAAACATAGGCATGTGCACACAAAGTGAATATTGGGGTTTCTGTACGGCAGATATTGGCATTTATCACTTTCCTTGTCTAGGTTTACTTGGAGGCTTATGTCTAGGTTGTGAGCAGGGGTGTAAGGACACAAGGCTGAGCAGGTCCATTTGGCTCTAACTGACTTTCGTAAACACTCAAGTTAGCCCATCCTAAGTGTCTCCCAGTTAATAAGCAAGGTGATCACTCTGTAAGTAAACTCGGGCCAAAGCACAGAGTTACTTCAATATAAAAGCATTTTTTTGTTTCCCCGACAAGCTTCAAACATAAGACCTCCACATTCAGTGTAGATGGCTTTAACCATGGGATTGATGAACCTTTGTGCTAAAAACCCATTTAGTTTGTGTAAACCATAGTTTACGGTATCGGTCAATATCGATCTGATACGGCCAATACCGATATGGTTTGGCATGTCCCGATCCGATACCGACATTGGGCGTCTCCTTTCCACTCAATTCGGCACGAAAAAGACCAATTAGTAAGGGTGTAAAAACATAGTAAGGTTGTAAAAGCATGCAAAAGAAGAAGACATATATCGCAGGTAAACCAATCAACAAGGGTGACGACTATTTTATTCCATTTCAAAATTACTAAGAAACAACACATAAAATACTTAGGGTATGCTTGGATTTGGGGGGGGGGGATACACAGAATTAAGTAGGATCAAGTGAGGGGGAGTAGAGTCAATATATATAACCTTGCTTGGATTGGAGGGAGAGTTAAGTAGGGGGTGTTTAATAACTCTTACTTGGATTGGAGGTTTTGAGTGAGAGGGAGATTAATAAAAATATAATAGTTACCAGAATACCCTTATCACATATGTCATAAAATTAAAATTGATTGAAATTTTAATTAGAACTTGTCAAACTATCTTTACAAATGAGGAAACTACGGAGCAACATGTTGAAAGAAAGAAAAAATGGAGGAAAAAAAATCATGATTTTTGATAGGACAAACAAGGAATATTTATGACTTTTTAAACAAAATTTCTCAATCACCCTCGTTAACTCTCTGATTTGGGAGGTTAAAAATATAGACAAAAGAGGGTTAAACAAACCCTCTCTTAACCCTATGTAACTCTCCTCCTAAACCCTCACTCTCAAACTAAGCATGATTTTTATTTCCCCTCACTTGACTCTTAGCCCTCAATCCAAGTAGACCCTTAAAGTTATGCCTAAATGTATAAACATATTTCTTCTAAAATTTTAATAGTTCATTAATAAAAAAATTTCCGATGCAAAAAATCCGATACTTTGATCCGAAACCGCCAATATTGCCGATACCGCTGATTCCGATACTCATAGGAAGGGTCCGACTGCGAACCTTGGTGTAGTAAACCCTGAATCTGCTGCTATCAGAAACCTTAAGTGGGTAAACCACGGTGCGGGAGGTGATGCAGGAGGAATTTTATCCTGATTATTGGAAATGCGCATCTTAATCCATGCTTAATTGTTGATTTTTGCTCAATATTTCTTAATCTATGCTCGTTTTAGTCCTAACTGAAGTTAAATTTTTTTGCCTTCAATTTAGTTGCAAAATAGATATTTTTTTGGTGTTAAAATGGTGACTAGGATTTAAAATTTGAAATTTTGATATCATGAGAATTATGGGAGAGTTCCTAGTTGTACAAAGTTTATGTGAAGAAAATATGATAACGACAATTCTGACCCTTCATTTAGTGGTAACAGTTTGGATTAAATCATCATTTTTGTAGGAGGAAAAAATAGGATGATCATTATTGAGGGAGAGATTACATATATATAGGAGAGGCTAGCCTCCTCTCCTATTATTCTAAGCAATATGGGACTAAAGCCCATTAACTCATAACTCTAATATAACACTTAACACCCTCCCTCAAGCTGGAGCATAGATGTCAATCATGTCCAGCTTGTTACATAAAAATTGAACCCGAGGACCCATAAGAGGCTTTGTGAATATATCAGCTATCTGGTCGCCGGTCCTCACATGTTGAAATTTTATCACTCCTTTCTTATATCCATCACGAACAAAATGAATGTCAATTTCAATATGCTTTGTCCGTTCATGAAATACTGGGTTGGTGGCAATGTGAATAGCAGACTGGTTATCACACCATAGATCTGCCACTTGAGACCCTGCATCTTCTCCCAGTTCTTGTAGGAGATGCTTCATATATAATATCTCTGACGTGCCATGAGCAATAGCTCGATATTCTGCTTCTGAGCTCGAGCGTGCTATCACACTTTGTTTCTTGCTCTTCCATGACACTAGATTTTCACCAATAAATACTTAGTAGCCAGATGTAGACCGTCTATCTGTCAGGCTTGCTCCCCAGTCAGCATCAGTAAAATACTAAATGCGAGTGTGTCCATTATTCTCCATTTGAATTCCTTTTTCCGGATTCTTTACTAGATAACACAGAATTCTGAGAACTGCCTGCCAGTGTGAAATTCTTGGAGAAGCCATAAATCTACTTGCAACACTCACTGCAAAAGAAATGTCCGGACGCGTCATAACCGCCAAGTAGTTAAGTTTTCCAACTACTCGACGATACTGATCTGGATTTGTCATCAGGACCCCTTAGTCTGGAAGTAACTTAGCCCCTGGATCCATAGGTGAGGTTGCTCCCTTTGCTTGCATCATCCCTGCATCATTTAGTATGTCCAACACATACTTTCTTTGAGACATTACAATGTTCCGCTTACCCCGTGTGACCTCAATGCCCAAGAAATAGCTCAAGGATCCCATATCCTTGGTTTGAAATTGTTCTCCAAGAAACTTCTTGAGGCTTGCAATACCCTGGCTGTCATCTCCCGTGATTACAATATTATCAACGTAGACTCCAAGGAGTATTCTTCCAGCAGATGTGTGTCGATAGAAGATTGAATGGTCCTTCGATTGACACATGCCAAATTGAGTAACAACATGCGTAAATCGACCAAACCATGCACGAGACGATTGTTTCAGACCATAGAGAGCCTTCTTCAGATGACACACTTTACCCTCCCTTGCAACGAACCCGGGAGGTTGTATCACATATACTTCTTCATCAAGATCCTCATGGAGGAAAGCATTCTTTATATCAAGCTGGAGTAACGGCCAATCATATCCGATGGCCAAGGTCATGAGGACATGAACGGATGTCATTTTGACCACAGGAGAGAATGTCTCGAAGTAATCCTCTCCATAGGTTTGAGAGTATCCTTTGGACACCAGCCGAGCCTTCAGTCGATCAAGGGTGCAATCCGGTTTAACCTTAATCGTGAACACCCATTTGCTGCCGACTGCCTGTTTACCAGTAGGTAAGTCGACTAAGTCCCAGGTATGATTCTCCTGGAGAGCTTTCATCTCCTCGTTCATAGCAGCACGCCAACCAGGATGTCGGAGACCCTCCTCAGCGGTCTTGGGAATCTGAATCCCATCAATAGTAGCCACCAGAGACTGAGTGTGTCTGGTAAGACCTTTGTAGCTGTTAACATACAAGGGATGATCACGACAGGCACGACGAGGATGGTTCGAGTGAAAAAATATCGCTTTAAGATAGGAGAGAAACACCGATACCCTTTCTGATCTTTAGGATACCCAAGAAAAATACATTGTATTGCCTTAGGATCTAATTTAGAAAGGGTTGGTCGGATATCCCGAACATAGCATAAGCAGCCAAAGATTCGGAGAGGCAGAGGAAATGGCTCGTGTCCAGGAAAAAGTCTAGAAAAAGGAGTGTTGCCATTGAAAACGGACGATGGCATACGGTTAATAAGATAACAAGCAGTAAGAACCGCATCCGACCAAAATCGCTTGGGAGTACGTGCATGAAACATAAGAGCACGTGTTGTTTCCAATAAATGGCGATTCTTGCGTTCGGCTACACCATTTTGTTGTGGTGTGTACGCACAAGAAGTTTGGTAGATGATGCCATGGAGGGCCAGATGTTTATCGAGATTACGTGATAAATATTCATGGCCATTGTCACTCCGAAATTTTTTGATGGGAAGACCAAATTGTGTTTTTATTTCGGCATGAAAGTTGCACCAGATGTTAAATAATTCAGAGCGATTTTTCATCAAATAAATAAAGGTGACATGTGAGTAATCATCGACAAAAGTAACAAAGTACTTAAAGTCCATGGCAGATTCAATCGGACAGGGTTCCCATATATCAGAATGCACCAACTTAAAAGGAGCAGAAGCAATTTTATTTGGACTTACCGGATAAGGAACCCGATGATGTTTAGCTAAACTACATGGCTCGCAATGAAAGGAAGAGGGAATATCTAAAGATGGGTACATTTTCTGGAGAGCTTGGGACGATGGATGGCCTAACCGACAATGTAACTCAACAATATCGAGTTTATTGCTGGCACAGACAACAGAAGGAGTTGCGTCAAACAGGTACAAGTCTCCAGCCACATGTCCCTTACCGATAGTCTTTCCAGTTTTCAGGTCCTGAAAAATACAACCATCAGGAAAAAATGTTATCGAGCAGTGTAGTTCACGAGTAATTTGACTAATAGAAATTAAACTGAACGGGTTCCCAGGAGTAAGCAGTACAGAATTGAGTGACAGTCCGGAAGCAAGATTGACACTTCCACGGCCTCGGACTGTCAGGGAACCTCTATTGGCAACAGTAATGCCAGAAGCACGATGTACAGGTACATAATTATGTATCATACCTGCGTCACCAGTCATGTGAGAGGATGCACCAGAGTCAATTATCCATTGCTTGGGTTTTACTATGCACGCGGCTGAGTATCCTGCTGTGGAACCAGACGTGGATGCTTCACCATGACGTTGAGCCTGGAAATCAAGGAACTCTGTATATGAGTCCAAAGTCATCTGAATAGATCGGACACCATCATCAGGGGCGTCACTGGTGATATTAGCAGCAGGTAATTTAGTGCATTGCCAATAAAAATGGCCAAGCTGACCACAGTTAAAACATGTGCGCGGTTTTCCTCCATCACGACCCCATTGCCTCGTCCTCCATCACGACCAGCATTACGGCTACCCCGTTGGCTGTCACGACCACCACGAAATCCTGTACGAGCGGCCCCGAGAGCAGAACGATCAGCAGGAGTATCACCCGGAGTTGTCTCAACGACTTTGGCAGTCCGAAGGACACGATAGTGTGCTTCCAACAGGGACGGTACATCAGATCCAGCAATAATCTGAGAACGAGCAGAGTCCGCATCAGGACGGAGAGAGGCGAGATAAGCCATGACATGAAGCTGCTCACGTTGAGCCCGTGTTTCATTAATATCCGACGTAAGAGGTAGTACGCGGTCGATCTCATCCGTCAGCCTTGAAGGCCCGGAAATGTTCTTTATGAGATTTATCTCCTTGATTTGCTCGGTACACACCAACGACCGAGTCATATATACGAGACAAATCACGTTTACCATCAAACGCCGCCGCCAACATTTCCCATAACTCCTTCACGGAGTCCGTATTTTGAACCATGTCTTCCACCGATGGTTCCATGGAGTTCATAAACTGTGTAAACAGTCGACTGTCATCTGTCTCCCATTGCTCAAAGATGGGATCATCGTCTGCTGGAGGGTTGTCAGTCAGATGTTTGGACAACCGCATTCCCCGAAGTGTCTTCTCGACCTTCTTTTTCCATGTCGAGTAGTCCTTTGGCCCTTCCAACGTCGATCGACAAATCGAATGGAGGAAATCGTTGTGCTAGTGCCCGCTAGTGTGTTGCCGACACTAGTATCTGTGGCACTGCTATTCGTCGTAGAGTCTCCCATTTGTCAGAGATTCGACTGTCGATGTGTTTTTTTCCACTTGATAAACACAACAACTCTGCCAATGCGTTAAAACTGGCTATGTTACCTGGACTCGGATACGGGTGTCGGGTACGGGCACATATCCAAGAGTCGGGCTCTTCAAACTCATAATTGAAGGACACATAGACTCGGCTAAAAAGGATCCAAATTTTGGGTATGGGTACGTGGATATGACTAAGGTTTCGTAAAAAGATAACCTGTAATTATAAATTACTAGTAAACTTTACTCAACTAGTTGAATAAGTCCCTAATGGACTGTCCCTTCAGCTCCCCTACTACTTAACTACCAGTCTACCATATTAAAATAAACTATCTACACCATTACCACATTAAAATAAACTATCTACATCACTACCACATTAAAATAAACTATCTACTTCACTACCAGTCTTTCAATTGTCACCATGAAGGATCCGATTGTCACCATGGAGGATCGGATACGGATTCCATATCCATACCCATGTCCTAAAGGGTCGACACGGGTACTTCTTCTTAAAGTGGAGAGTCCGGGTAACATAGAAAACCGGAGCCAGAACCGTGATACGCGCATAGAAAGTAGAGAGTGTGGATCACAAGCCAGGTCAGAGAGATAACCCATGGTAACCTCTGATAGATCCTGGTGTGAAGATCAAGGAAAGAAACAAAGATTCATGCACAACAAACTATATGTGTGCTCTTTGTTAAATTTTCAGCATTGATGGGCAGAGGTTCATGCAAATGTTTTTCCTCTGAGTATCCCAACAATGATTTTTTTTTTTGTGACTAAACTAGGGTTTGGAGGAAGGGGGTGGCGGCTGATGGAAGGAGATGGTAGGGTTAGGGTTTGGAGTCGGGGGGGGGGGGGCTGACAGGAGGCCCGGGGGGGGGGGACGCGGGTACTGTAGCAACGCGGGGGGGGAGGGGGCGGTACTGTAGCAACGCTGGGGGGACGGGTACTGTAGCTGCAGGGGCGGGTACTGTAACAGCAGGGGGGGGGGGAGGGGGGGAAGAGGGGGAGGCGGCTAGGGTTTTGGCTTTGATACCATGTAGGAGGGAAAAATAGGATGATCATTATTGAGGGAGAGATTACATATATATAGGAGAGGCTAGCCTCCTCTCCTATTATTCTAAGCAATGTGGGACTAAAGCCCATTAACTCATAACTCTAATATAACACTTAACAATTTTCAAGAATTTGTTCCACTATAGTAAATATAATATGAGGTATTGTATGGAGTTTTGTATGGTGTTTTAATGTAATTTTTGTTATTAATTGACTGTTTTGGTTTCTGTTATATTCTGATAACATTTTGAGGACAATGTATTTCTGCTCCACCAGGAAAAATAAACTTCCCCATCCGCCACTGGTTGGGAGCATTAACTGCAACACTGAAAAATTGATGAATTCATGTCTGCTGTTGCTAGAAACTTGGTATCATGTTTAGAATTGTTGGCGTTAAGTTTATGACCTGTTGTAGAAACTTGAGTAATACTTTTCTGGAGTTTTTTTTTTTAAATTTGGAGTATGTGTGTATATAGCATATGACTGCACATGCAAGTTTGTTGATGTGTTCGTATACATAATGGCGGTCAATCTATACCACAATCTACTAGATTATTGATATTGTTCTCTATTTTGTATCTCTTGACGGACAAATCATTACACCATGATTTGTGAAAGTGAATGCTGAATCGAAGATTGCAGAACTGAGCTGCGTTTGAGCAGTTTTGTTATGCTAACTTCTGATGGGTCCTCACTTGCCAACTATTCTAGAGTTCCTAATCCAAGTGAGGTTCTCTCTTTCTTTTAAGTGCTCTCAATAAACCTTCTCACCTTGATAATCGGATTAGATGGTCCTAGTAAGGTCTTTCACTTAACTTATTGTTGATATTGTTATGTTTAAACTTTAAACAATAAATGCTAACTTTTTAATTTCTCCGGGGACACGAAGTTAAGAAATGCAATTAATTCAACCATATTAACTGTGCATTATAGAGTTGATTGTTGCCAGGATTTCCCCCCATAGTTCTTTTAGGTTTTAAGTATTGATAAAATTCCTGTATTTAGAAAACGTGGTATCCTAAGTCCATTCATGATTCCCATTTCAGGAACTTAAAAATGAATCCAATTCCACACAATTTTAATATCTAAGAACTGATGACGAGCTGAGGTAGTCAAACCTTTCAAGGACATTTGGTAAAAGGTTCCTGATGGACTCAATATCCTGACACACTATTATCCTGATCAGTGGCTTTAGCAACTAGGCCATCAATCTACAGAGGTGTGGCCTTCAACATATGAATTGCTTATAAAAGGAACATATACATAATGCTTCAGAAATCAAATTGCATTGCATGATTGCTTGCAGAGAGGAACAGGAACCATATATATATATATATATATATATATATATATATATAGTGCTCCTGAAATCAAATTGCAGAAAAACATAATACCTGAATTGGTTGATTATAGGTAATGCTCCACGAACTCACTTTGAAGGAGCAAAGTATTTTAAATAATGTATTAAGATATATACATAAATAACACTTCACCATGTGTGCCTTCGTTAAGTTTCTCTGGAAGCCTATTTTCTCTATTATTACAATTTACACGTCTTCAGCCCTTGGCTTCGTCTCAGCTCATAGTACTAGGATATTTTATCTTGTGTTTACTAGATTGGACTAATCTTGGTGGAGATAAAATTCAAGATCTGAGCAGCATCTATGATGAGATTTGAGAAGTTAACCTTATGTGCATTACTATAGATTTTTTTAATGTATAACTGTTTTGACATATTGTGGTGTTGAAACTACTTAGGTGCTTTGTAACTAGGAACAGCTGTGAGGAAGCGGATTTTAGTAGGGAAGAAAGCTCCCAGTTGAATTTTAAAGTTTGTTATTGAGGCCATGTTTCATATGTTATAATATGTATATAACCTAATACTATTAGCGAAGGCTGCACACTCTTACTGATGTCTATAATCCAATTTTCAATGTCACTATACTATGGGTCATGACCTAAGGATGGAATAACATAGGCACTTATTTCATTTAAATGCAAACAGAAGTGGGTGTCAGTTTAACTGGTTTAAGATTGAACTATTACAATTGCTCTACCGTCTCTTTTCAATTCTCTTGTAATTTAGCTAAACAAGGTGAGTTACAAATCATCAATTGGTGGTGGTGGTGGTTGTGGTTGTGGTGCTAGGGAGTATAATATTCCAACTGTGGTTGCCAAACTATTAAAGCAAATGAACTCGAATAGTGTACTGGTTTAGCTGATGTAATTAAACCAGCTGGTTTAGATACCTACTCCCAAGGACTAAATTTCTTATTCCAGTAGGAAATGAGACTTTGAGGTGGAACAATGTCCATTCTCTTCTTTCGCGATTGCGAGTCTCTCCTTCATCATGTCACTCCCACCCTTCCCCTTGATTTCTGTGCACAGAATTCTTCCCTTCACTAGTGTGATCCTCCATAGATTGATTAAAACAGTAATGCAGGTGAGTACTTTGTTTTGGATAGAATAAGAAAGAGTATAAGTCTTATTGACCAGATCCACTTTTTGTATTCTGTTGCACATTTAGCGGGAATATATCCTGTGTTCGTCCCTTTGTTGATGTATATTGCCTTGGGAATGATGGATATCAAATTATGCATCTGAACAATACCTGTGTTCTCTTGTGAAAAAACAAAACAAAATACACATTTGAATATATAGCAGCTATTTCTGGCTTGTATTAGCACCGTGTACTCCTCATGTTTGTTCTTCTATGAAGGAAGCAAAAACTGAGTCTCATTAGCAGGAAGATAAAGCTCTTCTGTGTGAAGTATCAAGAACCTTTTGTATTCTTATCCAGTCCATCATAGGTGAACTCATCAACAAGATGAGAACTTTGCTTGGCGTGGTTAACTCGAGGCAATTCACTTTAGAGGGGTTTGAGAATTTTTCCATGTTTGTTCGGTTTCATTTACCCAAGGGGTTTGCATCTTTCTTGAATACTACATAATTCTAGAGATGGAGAATGAGATGTTCATGCACTTACATCCGTGTTTAACATGGCACTGCATTATATTCCTACAGACACTAAGGCCTCTTCATCTTGTATTTTAACTTCCCGACATCAAATCTATTATGCTGACCTTGGGGGGGGGGGGGGGGGGGGGGGGGGTTGGATGATTTCACTGATTTTGGATTGGTTGAACCGTGACTCACAACCACCGCACATGAAACTCGTTCTTTTTTATTTGAAAGGTCATGCACTTCTCTGAAGTTAAAAAATCTATTCATATTTGCTTATATGCTGTTAACTTAAATGTATTACTTTGTCTACATTGCAAGTTGATATATTTGTGTTTATATGGAAATATCATATGTTGAACTAGTAACAAGGAGTCAAGGACACTCCAAATAGGTGCCTTGGCCTTTTTCATGCTGAAGCTCCCCGTCACGGGCCGTCAGCATAAAGTCCCTGTTGACATTCCAAAATATTTTCTTGAACTTATAGCCACTTGAGTATCATGCTTCAGTATGTTATAATATGGTAGCGAGCCTGCTCTGACTATGTTGCAAGTTGCATCAACAATTCTTCATACATGACCCAACCAACCCTGCTACATTAAAGAAATTGGCTACTCATATGCTTATTTTGCAGTTTCTTAATCTCATACTCCTCTTTTGATTGTCCCTTGAGATTTTACTTCTGTTTACCTTCTTAATGCTCTGCTACTGATCTTTGCAACATATAAAATCTGTTCAAGAATTAAGACTGTTATATGTAGGGTTGGTGCCAGCTTTATCTATTGACACTTGGTTGGAATCATGAGTTCCCCTCAAATCCAATTGGGAGCCTTTGGGGCCAAAAATAACCATATCAAAGGGGAAACACTGTAGTAATGGCTGGAATCATGAGTTTCCCTTGATCTCAAAAGTAAACATATAAAAGGGGGAACACACTACTGTTTGAGATTCACTAGGGATTTTATAGGCATACTGTCCAATCACTCACGTTACAGGAGTTTTAATGCGGTCATCAGTTATGATTCACACAATTAGGATCTAGATGTTCAAAGTCCAATTATTTCTTAAGTTGAGACATAAATTTTTTTGACAAACATTTACATTTGCTACAAAGACGATCTATGATTCTATATGCCAAACTAGAAAGGATCCATCAGTTGCTGACCAATATTTTTACTTTATTTTTCTCATTCAAGTTTACTTCTTGTAAAGCCATTAGTGAACCAGAATGTAACACTCTATGTCTATACATATGTTAATCTTTCATCCTGCAAATGCTGGACTTACTCTAATTGATACAGCTATGATTTTTCTTATTACAGGAAGATGATATAGTTTGCTTTATAAGATTCTTTTAGGAGAATGTAGGAAATGTCTATAACCAAAACGTTTTCTAAGTGTGCTTATGTAACGACGACTTAGCTGACAGTTCAAATCTGTACCAGAACATTTTCCAGGTTGAGATCTGAGTATATTCCTTTCTGCATTTTGTCTTCTGTTACCATTCTGATCGACTCTAAATAACTCTAATTTTTGTTTTTTGTTTTTAGATTTCAGTTCGATACTTTGATAATGTTAACATATACATACAAGATACTACTTTTATATCATTACGGTCTCTTAATCTCTACCATTACAAAGAGGCTTGAAGAAAGCCGTCTAAACCATATGTATATCCTCATTGTAATTAAAAATTAAGAAAAATAAATAAATCCTAACTTATAGCTTAACTACCATTTTTTATTACACAACACACCTACACGTCCTTACGGTTGGGGAGCTCGAACCTTGCCGGTCTCGCTTGGTGATCGCGCTGATTTCCACATGTGCTACAAGCATTGGACCTGTACATGTATCTATAACAAATCCTAACTTATAGCTTAACTACCTGATATTATCTGACTACCTGTACATATATCTATAACAAATCCTAATTAAAATATAAACATATCTATAACAAATCCTAATTTAAATATATTCAAATCTTATCTTTAACAAATTATAATTTAAACTATTTTTCAACAGTAACCGGATTTTTTTTTCTTTTACGTGCAACGCACATTCACGTGACTAGCATTATGTTATGTGAGAAAGTGACCACTTAGATTAAGACAACAATCATTAGTAACATTGCATATCTTAATCCTACCCTTCATGCACTATGGCTCCCTTATTTTGAAAAGGATATGCCATTCACATTTAGTATGTTTGTTCTTGTTTGTAAGTTTGTTGAAGTGTGCTTCCTTATGCTTTTTCTCTTTATGTTTCCTGCAGAAGAGGTAC
This sequence comes from Iris pallida, assembly GCA_029216955.1. Lineage (NCBI taxonomy): Eukaryota > Viridiplantae > Streptophyta > Magnoliopsida > Asparagales > Iridaceae > Iris > Iris pallida. Next base: position 8,069,583 of record JANAVB010042219.1, on the reverse strand, counting down.
GAGGACATACCTATGTTGGGGCAAAGGCAGGCTGAATGATGATGAAGCATCTGGTTTTTGACCTTTTCCTGGATTTTGATGGAGTACTTGTTATAATGTCTCAAAGGTTGTATTTGTCCTTGAATAAGCGCTAGTCTCTTGGAAGGCTCTATAGCCAGCCCTCTATTGAGAGCTGCTAATTTTTGTCCTTCGGATATTGTGTTCTTGTTCCTGATACTTAAATTTGGTTCAAATAACTGGAGATCAAATTAAATGAAGTCTTTTATGCATGTCTTTTCGGATACGAGACGTGTCCAAGCCAGCCTACGCCGCAGAGTCGGCGGTAGAACGCTGTCAAGCCCGCAAGAAATAAATGCTCAAAATAAACTTTATTGTTCAATCACATTTCTAAATTTGATTACAACCTTTACAATATTTATAATTAAAGAAAAAATAAAGTTCTCACAATTAATGAAAATGATACAACTGCTATCTATTTCTAGGTTGACCTCAGCATACCCAAGCCTTCCCAATGCTAAGAGTGGTCGTGGTTAAACCTGAAAAATGTTGGTTTCAAGTCAGGAATGGAACGAATACAATCTCACAATAGATTCAATAAATGATAAAATCTACAAATCTGTAAATAATAATGAAATACACGACGAAAAGACAAGTATAGAATCATGACAGAAACTGAGCGTGGTGAACAAGGCAAATGAGTACTAAAACAGAGTAGACCTGTAACTAGCAATGTATACTGTAGAACCAGACACTGTACCTATCTAGTGAGTTGAAATACTATTTCGACATGTAAACGACTAAGGCTAAATCCGGCACCCCGCACATGAAATGTACGACTGCTATTAGGCAAGAATAAGATCTGGCACCCGCACGTGAAGTGTGAGGCTTCTATTAGGCAAGTATAATTTTGGGTTTGTTTACATGTTTAGAGTATTTTTCCGTCCGACCAGTACTCATGGATCCAAACAGGTCACGAACACGGTAATAGATTGGTCACAAACAACATGTAAAGAATCCACAACTACTATCTCGTGTAACGTCGTGTCAAGAACCAATGAAATATCAATGTAAAATACTACTACGTACATGATTCATAGAGATAATCATATATAAAAACTATCAGAGATGTACTCGCCTGAGGTCCTGTGCTGGTGAAACTGATAATACTATACCACTCAGTGAGCCATAATCAATCAACACATGCAGAAGTCTCCGGATGCTGAAATAAACATTACCAACGTTTTCAGAATAATCAAATTAGCTAGAATTGCCTGTCCTTAAGTCCAATTCTGGACACAGGGGCAAAACGGTAATTTCGGGTCAAAACGGTATCCGCCGTTGGACCCGCTTCGCACCGAAAAGCGTGCCAAAGTCTATGGTCTCTAAAGTCGTCAAACTATATGTCTATGAATACATTTTGATGATACGAACCCAACCGTATGTCCAAAGTTGGATTCTGGTAGGCCGGGCACAAAATCGTCCGTTGAATCGGACCGTGGAGCCCGCAAAAAGGCGGTACGATCAACTGTCTCAGAATTGGACCAAATTTGGCATACATGACCAGAAAAATGATACGGTCCTGTTGGCGCAAGTTTCGTCTCGATCTGACGAGCGTGCACAAAGTAATTGGGAAATTTACACAGAGGTCGATACGGTAAATTTTGACGGATACGCATCAAATTCGTCGCGCACACAGGACCAATTTGAATTATGTCAAAGCCCACACGTCCACGAAGCCGATACGCATCTTTCGATGCTTTCGGTTCGCGATCACGTCGCTCGGATTGGCGGGACGCACGTCGTATCGAAGGATTTTATTGTTTTTGAAAACAGATTTTGCCAAGTTTTTCCTGATTTTCAAATTGATTTTTAACAAAAAATAAACAACTAGAAATTAAACTAAAAATAGGGTCTCGATCTCGGTTATGTTGTCTACAAGGCTGTTCAAGCGGTTTTCCAAGTTTCACGATATCCTGGTCATAAATTGACCGCCAACTTTAGGTTTCGGGACAGTTTCCAATTCCAAGAATTCAAGTTTTTTTCAATTTTGGGACTCATTTATCGTCGTGTACAAAGCGAAATAAAACGAACTATCTGAAGGGAAACGAAGTCGGTTAGGTAGTCGACATACCAGAGAAATTCGTTCGTAAAAGTGAGCGACGTGGAGGGAGTTCTGCCATTGCAAAGTTGGGTCGTTGCCACAACTACTGCTGTGCTATGTCCTGCTGTCCGCGCGCACGGCAGATTCCGGCGCTCGTGTCACGCCCCATGACCAGAATACTAGAGAGCGGGGACGGACACAGCCAGCTACGTATATTGAAGTGCAACATACCTCGTTATACGGTCATGGCTGTCTAGATACATGAGGGTTTAACTATAAGCCATCAGTCTCCTATGGTCATAAACAAGCCTATTGTCTCAATCTCAAGCAAGTAATAGCAGTTACAAGATGTCAGAGCACCAAATATACAATAATAAGACATCCCATACATTACATATTTGGATGATCATGAAGCTAGTCATACAAAATGTGAAGACTAGCAAGAGTTTCAGTCATACATGATCAACCCTAGGATTTGTTAATCATGCTACAGCCCGTAGGCAGACGGTAAGTAAAGTGCAATCGAGCTAACACATGCTCGTCGGCTAAATGCCTCAAAATAATACTTTTATAATAGAGTGGAAGAGCAAAAATAAAATCCACTCATTGCCAAGGTTACGCCTGGTGGTCACCATCTGGCTGGAAGGTTGGGAGATCCTCTGGAGCTGCTCCGGTATCTGGCCATGCAAAACCAGTTGGGTCAGATCCCAGAAAGAGCAAGTGCCACAAAGGAGGCTTCACTTAAGAACTAAAACCAGCATATCAGAACATAAAATAAGAAAGATAATAACAAGACAAAAAATCTAAATAGGGCAATAAATGTCAAGAGGATGGGAAAATTTTTACGATCAGTTATTGATAAGGTAAGCATAAGCAATCATGTTCCGAAGTAGCCAGGTACTAGAACAAGACAAGGCTTGGACTGGTTAGACTCCATTCAATATTCATGGCCAGGCAATAAGTACGGCTTGATACTTTAACTAACTAGGGTTATCACATGCCTAGTTACTAGCAAGATGCAATGAGATGTTCCAACAGCTACAAGCCCTGCAGACCATCCAGGTTATCCAGACGAAGTTAGGGGTTGAGTTCATGTGGGTACATCGTCCAAGAAATGCATGTACCCTTAAGTAGCTTGGAGGGTGCAACACATGACAGTGTGCTGGAAATGTGTCCTACTCGATGGCAGGCTACAAATCCCATGATGGGGAACCCAGATAACGGGATTGTCTGTAGCTGGAAAATCTCTTCATGACTATTGGATTGTTCTAGTTATTAGCCTTAGTCAGTTTCAGTAGGTACTCCTGACTGTGGTACTCAGGAGTCCATGCCCTAGACATGATACAAGACAATACTGGTTCATTTGTACAAACACAATCATCCACGGTGTCCAGGCCATTCATTCTTGTCATGTCATGCTAGCCGTCGCAACATCATTCAATAGTTCCCATCATGCTTACTTGTCATATCCTGCCATGTCATGTCACGTCAAATTACTTGTTATACCATGCCGTGTACAATTATCATTCCAATCATATTAACCAATTCGTGATTATCAAGTTCATGACAAAAGGTGCAAGAACATAAAAAGGGCAAACGAGGTACGCCAAGGGGCTCAAAGTCTCTACGCCAGCGAAACTACGCTAGACCAAGGGGCCCCGAGCGTGAAATAGCTTTACACGGGCGAGACCAAGGAAAGACAGCTCTATGCGAGCAAGGCAGCACGCGAGCGAGACCCTACGCGAGCGAGGCTGCACGCGAGCGAGACTCTACGCGAGCGAGGCTGTACGCGAGCGAGCCTCTACGCGGGCGAGAGAGTCTACGCGAGCGAGGCTGTACGCGAGCGAGACTCTACGCGAGTGAGAGAGTCTACACGAGCGAGATCTACACGAGCGAGAGTAGCCCCTGCGTGGAGTTCGGATCAACTCCGCGTAGAATAGATTGCGCTGACACGTAAGCACGTGTGTGTAAAGGGAAAATACTACGCTGGCACGTAAAACGTGGGCGTAAAGGCTTCGTCTTCTCCCCAAGGATGAGACTTGCAGCCATGGGACTCAAGAAACTCAAGAAACCCCATCTCGGCCAAAACTTGATGAGATCCAACCATTCAAAAGACAAACTTGCGTAAAATCGAAATTCCTACTCTCGGTTTTCGGAAACAACCAAGTTTAGTAGATCAAAACCATGAAGATTCGAAAAATGCTAAAACCTAGATCTACGAAAATCCATGCATCCAAGTGAAAAATGCCAAGTTCTAAACTATTCTGAGGCCATGAGGAGAAGCTAATGGAACCATAAAAATGGGTCCTCAAGTGGAAGCAAGGGACACTTGCCTACTGTGGGTGTTCGGTGGAGAAGGAAATAAGAAAGAAGAAGAGGAGTTAATGAAAAATGAATGAGGAGAGAGAAGGGTTGTTGGGTTAATAAATGATGGATGGTGGTAGGTAGGGGTTTGCATACTAACCCAAACCGAGCCAAACCAAGTCGAACCCAACCGAACCCGATGCATGCCAAAGACATAATAGACCACACGAACCATGAAATGCTAACTAATCCATGCCAATGCAAAAATCCAAGACTAGCCAGCCAGGACAAGTCGAAATACGGGTCCGAGATACATACACGTATACCAAAATACGTATAACGAAATCCGAAGGTGACAACTCTACCCACCTTAAAAGAATTCCGTCCACAGAATTTAATCAAGAGGCTAGAGATGTCGAGCAAGTTATACTAATCACAGGCAAGTTATAACTAGGCAATCAATCAAGCAATCATTCATGCAAGCAATGAAGTTGAAGGTATAAGAAAATATTATACCTTACGAGTCAAGCAGGTCGGGATATCGCAATCGGATATCATCCTCACGCTCCCACGTTGACTCACCGAAAGAGTGATGACCCCACGCAACACGGACTAACTTGATAGTCTTATTCTTGAGTATCTTCTCTCTTCGGTCCAATATGGATACGGGTCTCTCCTCATACGAAAGGTTGGCACCAACAACCAATTTTGAATGATCAAGGACATGACTCGGATCTGGGGTATACCGTCGTAATTGGGATACATGGAAGACATCATGCACCTCACGTAACGACGACGGAAGAGCGAGACGATAGGACACATCACCTACTCACTCTGGAATGTCTAATGGCCCTATATACCTAGGACTAAGCTTTCTCCGTACACCGAAACGAATGACGCCACGGGTAGGCGAGATCCTAAGGAATACATGGTCGCCGAAAGAAAATTCAAGGGGACGCCGATGAGAATCGGCCCAATGACGCTGGCGATCTTGTCCAACTCGAAGATGATCTCTGACTTGCCTGACCACCTTAATAGTCCGTGTGATCATCTCTGGACCAAGCATCTACCTTTCGCCTATATCATCCCATGCTAACGAAGATCTGCACTTTCTGTCGTACAAGGCCTCAAAGGGTGCCATCTGGATACTGGCCTGGAAACTGTTGTTATAGGAGAACTCCACGAGGTGTAGGTGATATTTCCACGAACCACCAAAGTCGAGTGTAGACGACCGCAACATATCTTCAAGAGTCTGGATCATGCGTTCTGACTGACCATCTGTCTGCGGATGATAAGCTAAATTGAACTTGAGACGAGTCTCCAAACTTTTCTGAAGACTCCGCCAAAAGTGCGATGTGAATCGTGAATCTCTGTCGGATACAATACTGACTGGTACTCTATGCAACCTGACCATCTACCTGAGGTACATCTCTGCAAGCTGATCCGTCGACTGACCAACCCTGAAAGGAAGAAAATGAGCTACCTTGGTGAGTCTGTCGACTATAACCCAGATAGCATCTCTTTCAGCTGGGGATCTAGGTAATCCAGTTACAAAATCCATGGTAATGTGCTCCCATTTCCATTCTGGGATCGGTAAAGGTTGAAGAAGTCCAGCCGGTCTCTGATGTTCAGCCTTAACTTGTTGGCAAACTAAACATCGAGAGACAAACCGGGCTATCTCCCTCTTCATGCTATTCTACCAAAAATGCTGCCGGATATCAGGATACATCTTCGTACCGCCCGGATGAATCGAATACTGAGAACTGTGAGCTTCTGCCATGATCTCCTGTCTGACATCACTACTAGGTACACAAAGATGCCTTCCATGTCGAAGTGTACCGTCCTCATGGATACATAACTCTGGTCTTCGTCCTGCTACACATTCTGCCCTGAGCCGCTGAAGCTTAGAATCTGCTGACTGAGCTAACTTGATTCTCTCAACTATACTGGACTAAACTTGCATACTGGCCATCAGTGCCACATTGGTAGGAAGGACAACTTCTATACCCATCTTTCGAAGATCTGCTAACAACTGTGGTTGTGCTGTTAGAAAATAAACTCCGGCTCTTCTGCTCATTGCATCTGCAACAACGTTGGCCTTCCCAGGAAGATAGTAGGTTGATGTCATAATCCACAAGTAGCTCTAGCCATCTCCTTTGATGCATGTTAAGATCCTTCTGAGTAAACACATACTTCAGGCTCTTGTGGTCGGTAAAAATCTCTACCCTATCTCCATACAAATAATGCCTCCACAACTTCAATGCAAAAACTACTGCTGCCAGCTCTAAGTCGTGGGTCGGATAATTTCTCTCATTATCACGAAGTTGACGTGACGCATAAGCTATTACCTTCCCATGCTGCATCAAAATATAGCCTAAACCTCTGCCTGAAGCATCACAATACACTGAGAATCCCCCGGTCCCATCTGGAAGCGTGAGAATGGGTGCCGTCATCAAGCCTTGCTTCAACTTCTCAAAAGAATGACATTCTACTGTCTAAGCAAGCTGTACATCCTTGCGGGTCAACAGGGTCATAGGTGCTGAAATTCGTGCAAAGTCTGAAACAAATCGCCGGTAGTAGCCGACCAAGCTAAGAAAACTGTGAACTTCTGCAACTGTGCTGGGTACCGGCCACGTCTCAATAGCCACGATCTTCTGGGGATCCACTTCCACTCCACCTTCGGTGATGATATGACCCAAGTATGAAATACGATCGAGCCAGAACTCGTATTTACTGAACTTTGCATACAACGGGTGTTCCTGTAGAATCTGGAGGACAACTCTGAGATGCTGTTCATGCTCCGCTTCACTCTTGCTGTAGATCAGGATGTCGTCTATGAACACAATCACGAACTGATCCAAATAAGGCATAAAGATACGATTCATGAGGTCCATGAATACAGCCGACGTATTGGTTGCTCCAAAGGGCATAACAAGGAACTCCCAATGCCCATACCTGGATCTAAATGCCGTCTTCGGGATGTCCTGCTCTCTGACTCTGATCTGGTGGTATCCTGACCGTAAGTCAATCTTCGAAAATATGGACGTCCCTTTGAGTTGATCAAACAAGTCATCTATCCTCGGGAGAGGATATCTGTTCTTGATTGTCACTGAGTTCAAGGTACGATAGTCAACACATAATCTGGACGTACCATCCTTCTTTTTCACAAGAAGCATCGGGGCTCCCCAAGGCGATCCGCTAGCACGGATGAATCCCTTGGTCCTGAGTTCTTTATCATCTTATACAAGATCTCCAATTCTGACGGTGTCATCCGGTAGACTCTCTCTGACACTGGTGCTATTCTAGGGATCAAGTCTATCGTGAACTCGATCTCTCTCTAGTGGCATACCTGGAAGCTCCTCGGGGAAAACATCAGAAAAGTGTTCTATAACTCTGGGAAATCGAACTGCCGCTGCAACTGCCATCCAAAATACTGGAGGAGAAGGTTCTACTCCGCCTTGGAAAAATGAAAACTCTGGCTCACCAGGAATACTAAAAATAATCTTGTCGATATGGCAATCTATTCTAGCATACTGGTCCCTCAACCAAACCATCCCTAAGACCACGTCATAATCGGCTATCGGAAATTCTATCAACCTAGCGGGAAAATCTCTACCGCTAACTATGATCTGACACGAGAAAATACTCTATCTACTCCCACAAGTCCATTACTAGTAAGTATATTGAGCCTTACTGAAAATGACTCGGGCTCCAGTCCTATCCGTGTCGTAAATCATGCAGACATAAATGAATGCGATACACGAGAATCAAATAACGCTGATGCTGGGAAGGAGTTGACGAGAATAGTACCTGCCACCACCTCACCTGATGCTAACTCTTCCTCCACGGTCAAAGCCATCACTTGACCTTGCCTTCTGGGTGCTGGTCCCCTCTGCTGGAAACCTCTCTGGCGGTTCTGGATCTGAGATTGGACTTGTGCATACTGCTGAGGGTTATGCTGCTAAAATGCTTGGGCCTGAGGCGACAAGGGCCTCGGAAACGGGTAATGTTGCTACTGCTGGACTGGTACTGGGGCTGGCCCCCTAACCGAGGGACTAGAAAAGGTTGAAGAAGATGAACTCCCCCTATTCGGACAGTTCCCAACCCTGTGGTCCGGTGTCCCATAAACCAAGCACAAACCTTGTGCTCTGTAATATTCTGACACCAAGTGCCCTGGCTTTCCATAATGAGTACAACCCATTGCGGAAGACTGCTTCTGCTGCTGCTGCTGCTGGGGATATGCCGGGGTCGAATGCTGAATTGACGTAACGGAAGCCGTCCGCCTCGGAGCTCCAATGGTCAAAGCCCTAGCTGCCGGGGCTGGTACTGAAGACTGGTTCATCTGACCGTGAGACCGCTTCCGACTTCCGGTCCGGTTCACAATCCTCTTGGAGGTATACTCATGCCTCCTAGCTGCTCTCAACACTGCATCGAAAGTCTGATGCTCAAAATGCTCTATCGCTAGTAAAATCTCCAGGTGGAGTCCCTGCTGGAACCGCTGAGCTTTGTCGAACTCGGTCGCCACCAAGGTGGGAGCAAACCGACTAAGCCTGAAAAACTCGACCGCATATCCATCGACTGTCCTGCCCATCTGCTTCAAATTAGTGAACCTCGTCTGTATATTATACCGAGCTACAGCGTCAAAGTACTTAGCCCAGAATCTCTCACGGAATACTGTCCAGGCAATAGGTGCCACTAATCCAACGGCCTGTGCCGTCCACCAGCTGCGGGCTAGATCCAATAACTGCAGGTGCACCATGACCACCTTCTCGTCTTCTGGGGTCCTGGCTGCTTCAAGAATAGCCTCAGTATCCTGCAGCCAAGCGTCTACAGAAATAGCATCTTCGCTGCCATCGAAGAAGGGAGGGTTCAAGCGCTTGAAGCTGTTGGCCGCACTGTTACCTTGATGACCACCTCTGCTCATAGCATCTTGTACTGTCTGGTGTAATGCATCACCTCGACGATCCTGTGAAACAAGCAACTCCCTGATGAGTCCAACCAAGAATTTATAATCCTGCCTTGCAGGCTGGGCTGGCTGTACTGGGGGTTCTGGACCTCCGGGAAGCATGACTCGGAAAGCTGCTCCTGAGTGCTGAGCTGGATCCTCTTGTTGCGGGGGTACTCGTTGAGCTCCTTTCGGCTGATTGGCAGGACCAGGAGCAATGCCACTGGAGAAGACGACACAGGGAACAATAAGGAAGGACCAGGACAGATCAAAGATATAAGCATATGATCAGGTCAAGATTTCAAGAATTTAGAGGATACGAGCAGAGATCAAGAGCGAGTGCTGATTGAGACATCTATTCGATAAAACCTCACATATCTTGATTCACACGGACCTGTATGGGCCACTACTTAAACCGTGTCATGCCCCATGACCAGAATACTGGAGAGCGGGGACGGACACAGCCAGCTACGTATATTAAAGTACAACCCACCTCGTTATACGGTCACGACTGTCTAGATACATGAGGGTTTAACTACAAGCCATCAGTCTCCTATGGTCATGAACAAGCCTATTGTCTTAATATCAAGCAAGTAATAGCAGTTACAAGATGTCAAAGCACCAAATATACAATAGTAAGACATCCCATACATTACATATTTAGATGATCATGAAGCTAGTCATACAAAATGTGAAGACTAGCAAGAGTTTTAGTCATACATGATCAACCCTAGGATTTGTTAATCATGCTACAGCCCGTAGGCAGACGGTAAGTAAAGTGCAATCGAGCTAACACATGCTCGTCGGCTAAACGCCTCAAAAGAATACTTTTACAATAGAGTAGGAGAGCAAAAATAAAACCCACTAGTTGCCAGGGTTACGCCTGGTGGTCACCATCTGGCTGGAAGGTAGGGAGATCCTCTGGAGCTGCTCTGGTATCTGGCCATGCAAAACCAGCTGGGTCAGATCCAGAAAGAGCAAGTGCCACAAAGGAGGCTTCACTTAAGAACTAATACAGCATATCAGAATATAAAATAAGAAGGATAATAATAAGGCATGAAATCTAAATAGGGCAATAAATATCAAGAGGATGGGAATTTTTTTTCGATCGGTTATTAATAAGGTAAGCATAAGCAATCATGTTCCGAAGTAGCCAGGTACTAGAACAAGACATGGCTTGGACTGGTTAGACTCCATTCAACATTCACGGCTAGGCAATAAGTACGGCTTGATACTTTAACTAACTAGGGTTATCACAGGCCTAGTTACTAACAAGATGCAATGAGATATTCCAACAACTACAAGCCCTACAGACCATCCAGGTTATCCAAACGAAGTTAGGGGTTGAGTTCATGTGGGTACATCATCCAAGAAACGCATGTACCCTTAAGTAGCTTGGAGGGTGCAACACATAACAGTGTGCTGGAAATGTGCCCTACTTGACGGTAAGCTACAAATCCCATGATGGGGCACCCAGATAACGGGATTGCCTGTAGCTGGGAAATCTCTTCACGACTACTGGATTATTCTAGTTATTAGCCTTAGTCAGTTTCAGTAGGTACCCCTGACCGTGGTACTTAGGGGTCCATGTCCTAGACATGGTACAAGACAATATTGGTTCATTTGTACAAACACAATCGTCCACGGTGTCCAGGCCATTCATTCTTGTCATGTCATGCTAGCCATCGCAACAGCATTCAATAGTTCCCATCATGTTTACTTGTCATATCTTGCTATGTCATGTCACGTCAAATTACTTTTTATACCATGCCGTGTACAATTATCATTCCAATCATATTAACCAATTCGTGATTATCAAGTTCATGACAAAAGGTGCAAAAACATAAAAAGGGCAAACGGGGTACGCCAAGGGGCTCAAAGTCTCTACGCTAGAGAAACTACGCTAGGCCAAGGGGCCCCGAGCGTGAAATAGCTTTACGCGGGCAAGACCAAGGAAAGACAGCTCTACGCGAGCAAGACAGCACGCGAGCGAGAACCTACGCGAGCGAGGATGCACGCGAACGAGACTCTACGCGAGCGAGGCTGTATACGAGCGAGACTCTACGCGAGCGAGAGAGTCTACGCGAGTGAGGCTCTACACGAGCGAGGCTGCACGTGAGCGAGACTCTACGCGAGCGAGAGAGTCTACGCGAGTGAGGCTGCACGTGAGCGAGACTCTACGCGAGTGAGAGAGTTTACGTGAGCGAGACTCTACGCGAGCGAGAGTAGCCCCTGCGTAGAGTTCGGATCAACTCCGCGTAGAACAGATTGCGCTGGCACGTAAGCAGGTGTGCGTAAAGGGAAAACACTATGCTGGCACGTAAAACGTAGGCGTAAAGGCTTCATCTTCTCCCCAAGGCCGAGACATGCAGCCATGGGACTCAAGAAACTCAAGAAACCCCATCATGGCTAAAACTTAATGAGATCCAACCATTAAAAACCCAAACTTGCGTAAAATCAAAATTCTTACTACATGGAACTCTTAATTTTCGAAAACAACCAAGTTTAGTAGATCAAAACCATGAAGATTCGAAAAATACTAAAACCTAGATCTATGAAAATCCATGCATCCAAGTGAAAAATGCCAAGTTCTAAACTATTCTGAGGCCACGAGGAGAAGCTAATGGAACCATAAAAATGGGTCCTCAAGTGGAAGCAAGGGGCACTTGCCTACTGTGGGTGTTCGGTGGAGAAGGAAATAAGAAAGAAGAAGAGGAGTTAATGAGAAATGAATGAGGAGAGAGATGGGTTGTTGGGTTAATAAATGATGGATGGTGGTAGGTAGGGGTTTGCATACTAACCCAAACTGAGCCAAACCAAGCCGAATCCAACCGAACCCGATGCATGCCAAAGCCAAAATAGACCACACGAACCATGAAATGCTAACTAATCCATGCCAATGCAAAAACCCAAGACTAGCCAGCCAGGACAAGTCAAAATACGGGTCCGAGATACGTACATGTATACCAAAATACGTATAATGAAATTCGAGGGTGACAACTCTACTCTCCTTAAAAGAATTTCGTCCACAAAATTTAATCAAGAGGCTAGAGATGTCGAGCAAGTTATACTAATCACAGGCAAGTTATAACTAGGCAATCAATCAAGTAATCATTCATGCAAGCAATAAAGTTGAAGGCATAAGGCATAAGAAGACATTATACCTTACGAGTCAAGCATGTAACGCTCCAGTCCCAAAATACGTAGGACTAGGAACGTAGACATGCCAGCTGTATTCATACGAAGTATACTCCAATATATGGAAACCTCATATGAATACATAAGCTGCAAAATGTAGTAGAACCATAACTAATCTCATCCACACAAAATAAATGAATAGAAGATCTCATATAATCAACTATGAAATTGTCATTTGGTACATGTAGTTGGGCGGAGATAAATTCACTACCAACAAGTAAAAGAAAAATATATAAGAAAAGATATGAATTTGGCGAGCGAAGCGAAGATGATCCAAGGGCAATCATCCTCGAAAAATAGCAATGAAGACGGCTAGAGCGAAAGCACCTGCGAAAGACAATAGCACACACCTGGGGAGATAACCAGGTCCTCAGAGGGACGTAACAAGACACATAATATCATGCCATATAAACTGAATAAATATTGCTCAAATAGATAAGTAAATCGAATTATAACATGGTCCAATACGCACATACTGAACGAGCGTACCATCCCCCCAACCAAACAAGGACAGGAGATGGTAAACTAATTCACGGTAACGTATCTTTCCATGCTAAGAATCCAATATGGTATCCGGACTCCAACAAGGTTTAATACCTTCTCATCGAAGTAGTAAGTCACACCTACAACCAAACAAGAACAAGATGTGACGAACTAATCCGCGATAAGTTATTGTTTCAAGCCACGGTCAGATACAAGTACCCAAACCAAAGGTACTTGTACCTAACGGATAAGGGCGCCTAACCAACTCTAGGTGAATGCAGTTTTAAGAACAGTTCATGGTCGCATGACTACCCGGTCAAGTCGAGAAATTACCAATGTAGTACCTCAGTAGCGAGTCACAACACCATATACTATTCCTCAGTATCGAGCGAGTCTATAGCATATAGTCTACCTATCGTTCCTCAGTAGCGAGCGAGTCTACGATAGATAGGGTGGTAGTCAACTTCCAATCATGTTCTTCCCGCCCAATACTAACTCTATAATCGCTAAGTCAAACTAGCATGCAACCTCTATTAGCGGTTATTTCTATCGCACGGCTTGTACGTACTGGTGGCCAGCCAATCACGCACTTCCGTGTTCTACATGCGACACACAACTTCGTGGAACAACGTGTCAAGGCCATAAATGCAACACATAAAGGTGGTCCCTTAAATCTAGGTTAAATGTGTAAGAAAATAATACATAGCAAGAAACTGAACAGTAAATTCTAACAGGTTATGCCATGTATCACAGTTTATTTTGCATAAAAAAAATAATGAACATGCATGAAATATGAGCTAAAATAATTAAACAGCAAATGGCAGGTGTCTTGCCTGGTAGAGCGCCTGGTGTGCTGCGAATATCACGGTGGCACGAACTGCGACTTCGGTGCGACAACTATGCAAGGTGACATCTGATGGGGGCACAGACAGTTCCATTAGGTTCGGGACGGTCGGGATAGTTAGGGTGGACATAATGAAATAGAGAATTGGCGAGGAGTAATGGGCTTAGTCATGGTCATAAGGATAATCGAGGAGGAATTAGAAAAACTATTTATAATACTTGAAAGATTAAGGTTTTATATTAAAATAGAATTTTAATTGAATACTTGAAAATCTAGCAAAAACTCCAAGTTTCGTCAAAATAGTGTTTTAGTATGGAACCTATAAAATAATAATAAATTAAATGAACCAGAATAGTCCTAGAATATTATCTAAGGCTAAAATCCGCATTTTGTAAAACTATAACCTATAATATTTGGTTAAAAGACATATCTTACAAAATTAACTATTTTGGTTAAAAACAATTAAAATAATAATTATAATAATAATAGGAGAAAGAACAAAGAACCAAATTTAATAAAACATGTATCAAGGTAATATAATAATAGAAGTGTTAATAATAAATCTTATTATACACTCACTGAGAAAGAAATAATGATAAAGTAACAAAAAATTTATTCAAAACAAACAATTCAGTACTAATAATAATAATAATAATAATAATAATAATGATAATAATAATAATAATAATAATAATAATAATAGCTAATCTCAACAACAGCGGGTAAAAAATACCACTGCTGTTACTGTCTTCCTAAGGAAGACTCAAAAAAAACAAAACAAAGAAAGCCAAGGAGAGAGAATGTCAAAATCCTTTCCTACTTTCCTAATGAGAGCAGAGCGAGAGCGAGAGGGGGACGGTGGCGGAGAGATCGAAGAGGAGCGGGAATAGGCGGAGGAAGGAGGAGCAGACGAGAGAGGGAAGGTCGGGAGAGTGGGAACGAGGGAGAGAAGGCGGACGGCTCGTCGGGGAGTCGGAGGCGGAGGCGTAGGCGGAGGGAAGAGAGCGGGGGTTTGGGGGTTTTGGCGCCGGAGTTTAGCGGAGGGACGGTCGGCGCTGGCCGTGGCGGACGCGGGAGGAAAAAAGAGGCGGCGGGAGTTTCTCCATCGACGGCTTCCGCCTGGCGCGGAGGCGGAGGCGTGGGGCCGGCAGCTCCGCGCGCACAACTACGACGAAGGGCGGCTGCGGTCGACGGGAGCGGGGCTGCGGAAGAGGGTCGGGGTCGGAAAGAGCGGTGGCGGGCGCTGGTTGGGAGGAGCGAGGCGGTGGCCGCGACGTTTGCTGGCCGCAGTGGAGGGCTCGACGCCGGATCTGCGACGGAGGAGAGATGGATCTAGGGAAGAAGGGGCGAGCGGCTGCGGCGTAGGGCGGCGGGTCGGCACTGTCGACGCGGCGGCGAAGGCGCACCGCGGGTCGGAGCGGAGGTTGGCCAGCGTGGAGCTCGCGGGTCCGGTTAGGTAAGGATTTTCCTATCTTCCTGTATGATGGTGGTGGAGTCCGGCCGTCCTTGGCCGTGGCAACGGCGGTGGTGGCCGCGGATGGTTGGTGGTGGTGTGTTTTTAATTCTTTTCCTGTATTTCTGTGGTGCTGGGCTTTTGGTAGAGGCGATGTTATCGTGGCCAGGGGCAGGGCTGGGGTCGGTGTGTCGGGGACAGGATGGTAGGGTTCGTGGTGGTTGTGGTGATGATGGGTGATGGGGAATGGTGGAGGTGGTGGTCGTGGAGTCGACGGGTGGTGTTGGGTTTGTCTAGGGAGGAGCCGATGGGGCTGCGGCTGAAGGTGGTGACGGGTTGCTGGACGGGACACGTGGAGGACGGAGCAGTAACTAGGTTTAGGATTAGGGCTAGGGTTATGGATGAATCGTGTCGGAGTTGTCGACACGGGAAAATAAATGTATTTGTAATGGATGGAATAAGAATTTGGGACGTGGAATACGGACACGGACACGAGGCACTGCACTTGTGGTGGAAGAAATATTTGTGTGGATGAATGAGTGATGGGGAATGGTGGAGGTGGTGGTCGTGGAGTCGACGGGTGGTGTTGGGTTTGTCCAGGGAGGAGCCGAAGGGGCTGCGACTGAAGGTGGTGACGGGTGGCTGGACGGGACACGTGGAGGACGGAGCAATAACTAGGTTTAGGATTAGGGCTAGGGTTATGGATGAATCGTGTCGGAGTTGTCGACACGGGAAAATAAATGTATTTGTAATGGATGGAATAAGAATTTGGGACGTGGAATATGGACACGGACACGAGGCACTGCACTTGTGGTGGAAGAAATATTTGTGTGGATGAATAATGAATTGGAGGAGTACCTGCCTATTTATAGGATGTGAGAATTCCCAATAAGATATGAATTAGGAATAATTTAAACCCCAAAATAGATAATTCAATACTTAATTTAAATAATTCAATAAATCTAATCTCAAATCAAATCCAATTTAAATTAAATTAAATTTTTGCTCAAATCAAATGGGATAAATCAAGTTCCAAATATGGATATAAATCCAAAATCAAATCAAGATTTAAATGGCCACAATAACTTTCGAATATATTTTTCAAAATACAAATAATAATAATTTCGAAAATAATAAATATTTTTAAATATCTTTTTGAATAATAAAATATAAATATTAATAAATCTCAAAAATTATATTTTTATTTAAAATAAACTAGCAAAATATTTAGAAAATATATGCATGCCTAAGAATATTATTTATTATTAATAACTGCTATAAACGAAAAGGCTTTCATAAATAAAATCGTAAATTTGAAAATAATAGCTAGAAATAATTATTGTCTATATTTCTTTGAAACTATAAAAATAATAAAAATAATGTTTTTTTCAAAAATATGTACGCTCGCACATATTCGCACTCGTCGAGCAATCACGAAAAATAAAATTTCGTGCGCGACGTACAATACGGCTACGCGAATACATTACAAAAAAAATTTAAATCAGTACAAAAATTGATAAAAATATAGTAGAAATTTAGAAGTTTTACAAAGCAGGTCAGGATATCGCGATCGGATATCATCCTCACGCTCCTACGTTGTCTCACCCAAAGAGTGATGACCCCAAGCAACACGGACTAACTTGATAGTCTTGTTCTTGAGTATCTTCTCTCTTCGGTCCAATATGGATACGGGTCTCTCCTCATACGAAAGGTTGGCACCAACAATCAATTCCGAATAATCAAGGGCATGACTCGGATCCGGGATGTACCGTCGCAATTGGGATACATGGAAGACATTATGCACCTCACGTAACGACATCGGAAGAGCGAGACGATAGGACACATCACCTACTCGCTCTAAAATATCGAATGGCCCTATATACCTAGGACTAAGCTTTCCCCGTACGCCGAAACGAATGACGCCAGGGGTAGGCGAGATCCTAAGGTGTCACGACCCGTACCCTAGAGTTAGGGCACGAGAACGTAACAACGCCCAGCCTACGCCGCAGTGTCGGCGGTAGAACGCTGTCCTAGGTCTCAATGCATCTAACAATATAAGACTAAATAGTTTATACTCCTCGAATGGGGGTGACATAGCAGAATGTAAACTCAATCACATCTAAGGTAGAGCATAAAGGAAGATAGATAAAACATGAAATCCAAAAGAGGTACAACAGAGAGAAAACTAAGTGTCTAAGATACACAAACTCAGAAATACATCTCAAATCTCAAACTCAGATACAGTAATCCATAAAGTAAATACAACTCCACACAATTGAAATAACTATCTAAACAACCTCTAATGTGTCTCCTCTATGCTAGCAGGCAATCTCCATGCTATCTGTAAAATTTATCAACAGGTCCAGTCAGGACAGGAGCGAGTACGGTACATCTCAACAATATCATAACAGGTTAGGAAATATAAACATGCTAGAGAGTAAGATACAGGATATGAAGAATAACATGATGAAAAAGGGAGAGACTGTAAGTAAATAGCTACCATATATAGAGAACTATCAGTGACTAGTGATTCAGAGCACAAGATGGTTATGTAAACGGCACGATATTGTACACGAGTAATCTACAGAGGTTGTACACGAGTAATCTACTGGATTGATTACATAACCACTTCTACTCCCCCGCCCCAATCAATACACAAGGATCTAGATATGATATGTTATTGCACACGAAGTATAGTCGCACACGAGATCATGTGAATACATGAATATACACGATTTCACACGATTTGTACACGAATGTCACGAATACAAGGAGTACACGATGCTCACGATAAAGTACACAAACACGAATACCCGATGTATCCGCTAAGGGGATAACATCGCACAACAAGATCCATATAGTACTAATCCGTGTTTCCAACGTGTCAGCATCATGTAAAGTAATCTAAAGCAGGAAATATAATCCTATACAAGATATAAAATGATCAGAGAATGTACTCGCCTGATAACCTGAACAGTTGATAAGTATAGGGGTCCAACTGAAGCTACAGAGTCCTATTTAAAGCAACACAGGTTATAAGGTGTTTAAGTTGTAATAAATAAATCTCTATAAACAATCTATATTATCCTAGATTCTTCTAAGTCAAAACACTCTAGGTCAACTCCGCTCAATAATCTAGTCATACTAGGTCAAGTGTTGACTTATAGTTGACTTTGGGTCAACTGGTCAACTCTGGTCAACAGGGTAAATTTTAGTCTAATTATTAAACATATAAAGTGTACTTCGTTATTCGTACGTCGAAACTTACGACACGCAAATCGAGATGAGATGATCAACAGTAAAGTTGATAATCTTATTATAATGTTTCACATGTCCATCTTGTCAATTTCAGGGATGTAAGATCACTGGAATTGACTGATCTCAGTTTCGTTGTACTAATCCCGAAATACGAACATTATAAGAATTAATTATTAATAAATTATAAAAAGGTTAAACTCAAAGAAACTATAAACAAATATTGTCGGACGATGAAATAAACATCGCCAACGTGTCCAGAATGGCCAAATTAGCTAGGATAGCCTACCCTTCGGTCCAATTTGGACACAAGGGCAAAAAGGTAATTTCGGGTCAAAACGGTGTCCGTATCGGAGTCGTTTTACACCGAAAAATGTGCAAGAAAATAAGTCTATAAAATATAACAAATTATATGTCCATGAAACCAGAATGACGATACGAACCCAACGGTATCTCCAGAATTGGATTCCGTTGACCCGATCTCAATTTGGTCCGTTGACTAGAACTTGGAATTCTGGTTTGCACGAAAATGCGTGCTGAAGCCAATATTCTCAAACCTCAGCAAACTACCTGTCAACGAGTCCAGAATGATGATACGAACTCAACGGTATCTCCGAAATTGGATTTTGATGAGCCGATCTCAAAATGACCCGTTGATCCGGATATTGGTATCCGACTTGCACCGAAATGCGTGCCGGGTCCAATGTCTACCAAAATCTAGCAAATTATATGTCAACGAGTCCAAAATGACGATACGAACTCAACGGTATCTCCGGAATTGGATTCCGATGAGCCGATCTCAAAATGACCCGTTGACCCGGATATTGGTATCCGACTTGCACCGAAATGCGTGTCGGGTCCAATGTCCACCAAAATCTAGCAAATTATATGTTAACGAGTCCAGAATGACGATATGAACTCAACGGTATATCCAGAATTGGATTCCGATGAGCCGATCTCAAAATGACCCGTTGACCCGGATATTGGTATCCGACTTGCACCGAAATACGTGTCGGGTCCAATGTCCACCAAAATCTAGCAAATTATATGTCAACGAGTCCAGAATGATGATACAAACTCAATGGTATATCCGGAATTGAATTCCGATGAGCCGGCGTCAAAAAGTCTCGTTGACCCAGAATATGGGACCCACTTTGCACCGAAAAACGTGCCAGGGCTCACGTTCTCCAAATCTAACAAATTTTATATGAAAACATGCCAGAACGACGCCACGAGTCTACTGGTGGTGTCAGAAATGAAATCTGGAGTCCCGTGTTCAAAAATGGAATTTTACAAGTTGGAAATTACGAATTCGGACGGCCAAACTTTGGCGTCGAATTCAACCAATCAAACAAGCTCACAATGAAACGAAACTGGAGGGTTAGCAAGAGGGTTATAACAGCTTTGCACAGGAACTGGTAGCACACCAAACGGTGCTGCGGTGGAGGAGGTACGAGCGGATGAAGTTGGCCCCGCAAAACTGTCCAAATTTAATACAATTTAAACGGTCAACTTGGTGGCCGGTTTTGATGTATCAAACTATAAAATTAACGGACAAAAATTGACAGGGATGAAGGTGGATATACCGAGATTGTGACAGAGCGATGAAATCGCCGATCCAACGGTCGGATTTTCGGGAAAACTTGTGCGAAGTTGCTGCGATGGAGCGCCAAAATGAACTTGATTTCGCGCGCGTCACGACGGGACGTCGTGCAAAACGCACGAATCGCCTCGACGGCGCGTCCCGGAGGACGATGGCCGTCAGAGAAGGACTCGCCGGAGTGGGGCGCACCCACGGCGAGCCACGGCGGCCCACGCGGCGGTGCGGCGGCGCACGACGGCGGCTCGCGCGTGCGCGTGTGCGCGCCTGTGCATGCGACTGTGCGCTGTCCACTGGCCGGAGCTCGCACAGCCTAGCCTGGCCGGCGGCGGCGCAGCGGGGACGACCAGCCTGGCCACGGCGACGGTCGGGGCGGCCACACGGCGGTGGAGGAAAGGTGATGGCCGAAAGTGGTCGGTTTTGATTCAATGTGGTGGTGGTTGCATTATGTTGGTGGTGGGGTGGTAGTGAAGACCAAATGGAGAAGGAAGAGGGGAGGAGGTGGCCGGGCTGTGCTCGACCAGGGGTGGCCGGCGGTGAGGCCACGCCGGAGGAGGGTGGTCGGCCATGGTGTGGTCGGCCTGGTGTTGGTGTTGGTGTTGGTGTTGTTGAGTTTTTGTTTTAGTGTGTGGGAATAAAGAATAGTGAGAGAGAGAGAGAGAGAGAGAGAAAGAGAGAGAGATAAAGTTGCTCTCCTAGAATTTAGGGCCGACCTATGGCCAAGGGTGTGGGGAAAAGTTGGCTGCTATAAGGAGATTGAATGGAGGAGATTTAGTTAGGGGAAATCAATGGCTATGATGGAATATAGGAAAAATTGGTAATTCCAATAGGGATTTAATATCAAAAGAATTTCTATTAAATATAGAAAAATAGGTAGAATAGTACTCGATATTTTTGGACAAGAAAATATGAGGGTGTCATGATGGAGAATAACATGGAGCTGGGCTGGACTCGGTGGAGCCGGATTGGGTCAAAATCGGACATTGAGCAATAATCGAATTAAAATAGGTATTGATGATCATGGGTAAATAAGTAGCACTTGGGAATTCCAATAAATGGGACACAAGTGTCGGACGGGGAGTAGGCTCAATGTGGGCCATGTCCATAATTGGGGCTGACAGGTTTTGGTCGATAGGGGACCCACAAATCAAGTTGGAAAATGAATGTGACGCCGTGGAGTGAAATAAAATCGGGTCATGTGTCAGGAAAGTTATGCAAAGCAAATAGAGCACAAAATGGGTGTCTGAGTGGGACACGAAGGTCAAGGGTGAAGAGCGTCTCGAGTAGATCATCAATGAGAAGTTGGTTTCAAGAAAATAACTGGTCTTACGCTCCCAAATTAAAAGTCACGGTAACGTGCTGAAAATGATCAAGGAAAAGAGTGGAAAAATAATTAATAATCAAATGGTCTAAATCGACCCGAAGTTCTGCGAAGCAAAAAGAGCACAAGGGAACAAGTTTGGATGGGACACTATATACCGTCATGAAGGCAATCATATCCACCCCAAAACTCGTGAAGAAGATTTTCAGAGTTGAACATCCCTGACACTCCAAATATCAATGGCACGGGAAAGTACACTAATAGATAAATAACCAGAATAAATCATTTATTAAAACTAAATCAATCAGAATTTTTTTTTAAAAAAAATCAACCCGAATTTCAGGGTGCTCACATCCTACCCACCTTATAAAAATTTCGTCCTCGAAATTAAAATATCCATACTCCCTCTAGGTCAAACCCCCACAATCAAAGTCCCAGAATTTAAACAAAGCATACCATCAAAAGGGACGTCATACAGGGTCATGGCATATGGTGGCAGTGAAAGTCTCATCTAGGTATACTAGTCATGCTAACCGAAACGGTCATAGGGTATCAAAACACACAGGCAATCTAGGGTGCTATACTAGAAAAGATACAGAATAACAGTCATCAAAACTGTAAGGCAGTCTACCATCCTAAATGAAAACTGGTACTCATCAAAAAAAATAAATAAAGAAAAGTAACTACCAATTATCTTTAAAGGCTCAGAAAAATCAAAATCAAAAGTTAAAGAATGAAAGCCAATTTCATGGAAAATTTTAATCGCAATACATATTAAGAATATTTAGTTTCGATACGATCTAAGTTGATCAAATTAGGAAAATCAAGATTTGGGCAATATGGAGGACAGTTCAACAAAGTCGGAGAACGAGCATACAAGGATGGAGATTCAGGTCGTAATCAAATTTAATTCAATTGAGTACAACCCAAGATATAAATATGATAAGAAAAGGTGATCGAAGTCGATTTGGTCGTGATTAAGGAAACCAGGGTTCAATGATATTGAAAAACCCTTTTAGAGAAAAACAGGAAAAGATTTCATACGAAGCCAGTTAATCATCTCTCTCTGAAACTATCAGTTTACCATTTGCCAATCATATTTTCTCACAATCCCAGTATGAAAATCAACCCTCATATGACTATCATCGAAGTTTTATAACCTTCAGTCATCTAAACCTTTACCATGATCACCATAGACAAAATTTCAAACTTCTAAAACATTTTCCATGAAGCATACCCCTCTTAATTAGGTATCAACACTTATTCATTTAATCAAATTTTTAAATCCCTTCACATCGTTCTAAATTAGATCCGAAACCTCTAAATCCAGTTTATGAAATTCTGGAACTTGTTTAAATCGAGTCTCGTATTTACTAAACTCCAATATCACTATGTCACACAATATTTATTCTTATTTATAAATCAAACTTCATATTTTCTTCAACGTTCACCTTCAATATTATCCTTTTGAATTCTACAATTTTTTTTCCAATCATCTAAAAATAATTCCTATAACTGAAAATTCTTGTGTTCTCTCTATCTCTAGTCACACTCTTACAATATCTAGTTCAATTTCGCATAATCATAGAATACAATTAAATTTTCCTTTCTATCTCTAAATTTCTACATAGCCTTGTAATAGTTTCCAAGAATCGATAACCAAGATTTTCTAGTCCTCAAAACTAGGTTGACCTCTGATATCCTCATTAATTTTTTTTTGAATACATCCATAAATTTCTCGTAACCCAAATTTTCTGCGATTGTTTCCAAATTGATAACATTTATCACTCGATTCCATTCTAAACTTTTTCCACATCTCCCTCTCAATTTTTTTTTATATTTGACACCCAACATTCTGATTCCTACAAATCATTCTATGATAACCATTTATATCATTTCTGCACTAGATGATTTACGTCACTTCTCCAACATTTCTCAGGCAAATTGATATGAAGATTCAAGAGTTTTCAAGGTATAGCTGACAGAATTATATACGAGACAGGGAATTGATGTAATCAGGATAGTTACATAAGACAAAGATTGATGGAAATAAAATATTGGCAGGAAGAGAATGATAAAAGAATCTGTTCTGTTCATTGTTTAAAAGAGGAACCCATTTTGAAATTAGAGCTATAATATCAAATCCAAGATAAGTTCTAGCAAAATCATCGATTCATTGCTTTAAGAAGAAATTTGTAAGAAGTTACACAAGGGTTTATAAAACAGCTAAAGCTACTACTAAGTTAAATAATGAGAAACAAAACCAAACAAAATTCTCTTTTTTTTTTTTGAAAGACTGAACAAGTAGTGAAAATATGTTCAAAACATTTAAGGTACAATCTGATAATCATATGCGTCTATCCAAATTATGGTGCTCTAAATCCTCGTCATACTAGTAAGCAAGGCTACGATAATCACAAAGTCCTCGACTTAGGCACATGCATCTAGAATCGTGGTATTTAACATTTTTGCGATGCCGCTAGCTTGGCTGCAAAAATCTTAAATTCCCACATCCAAGAAATATATCCAAAGCCAGACTATGTGTCCTCACCATGCTGGCTAATGTGACTATAGAAGACTAGATTCCAAACTTAGATGACCTAGCCCATATAATTTTATCTTGACAAAAATTAAGTTAAATCAACAATGAATACCCAAAAATCAAATCAAATTTATCCACAAACATCAAGATTCAAAAATGAACAAAAATCCTTCAACTCATATAAATACAAACTCGGATGCTACAGCTATCGTCAAGATTCAAAATTCAACAATCTTCAATCAAAATCAATAAATACAAACTCAAATTCAACAATAATCCATCAAAGTCAAATTCAACAACAGAAAATAAAGATAAATCAAATCAAGGAAAAGAGTTTTTAAATCGGAGTTAAACAAGATTCTCAAGGGTCTGTTGGCCCAATAATTGTATCATATTTTTGAATATGGTTAATCTATTAAGTTTAGCATTTTATTATCACTAATCTTCATACTATCACCATAGCATTTCTACTTATACTTATACCTTTTTGGTGATATATGCCTATTGGTTTACATATTAGTGATATGATCTATCTTAAATTTAATCGAGTTGCCAAAATCAAAACTATGTTTTTGATTGTGGTTATTCAATTAAGTTTAATCGTTAAGATATCACTAACATTTATGCTATCACCTTAGCACAAATACTTAAACTCAGCATTGTCCTATTGTGCATTAAACTTATCATACTTGCTACTCTGTATATTGCTTTGTTCGTCTAACATGTACATGCAGAAAAGCAATAAACAAGATCAATGTGGACATATGCAATGAAGAAATCATGGTGGGCCAAAGACGACGGATCCCACAAGATTTCTCTGAACCACCCGACGACATCTCCAGAGCCACGCACTCGGGGGTTCCGCTGCCCGGTCAGCGGACGGGGGTCGAGGGGGCAGCGCCCCTCGTCGGGGGTTCGGGGGCGAAGCCTCCGAAAGGTATTCAGTTTTCGCAAACTGGATATCTTTGGACAGCTGCCGCCAAGGGAAAAAGCCAGCACCTATCAAAGGAAGAAGCCAAGCCATGCCATCATCATTTCAAGACTCTGAAGAAGCCTGCACCTGCCTAAGTTTATCTGGAGTCTGTAATGAGTCTTAGAAATTATTGTAAACACAAGAAATGGATGGCAAAATCGAAAGCTAGGGCAGAAATAAGCCCAGGATCATTTTTGGTGGAAAACGGCATACCGACGGTATACCGGTGTATACCTACGGTATACCGGTGTATACCTACGGTATACCGATTTTTGTTCACAGAAAGTTTCTGTTTACAAAACTGGCATACCGACGGTATACCGGATCATACCGACGGTATACCGCTTCCGAAACGTTAAAATTCCAACGGTCGAATTTCCAGCCATTAATGATCCTAACGGCTATATTTCTAGCCGTTGCAATCCCAGACCGGTATACCGTCGGTATGCCGGATCATACCGGCGGTATGCCGGTTCGTGACTGAAAAGTTGCCTTTGGCTCTTTTCAATGCTTTGGTTATAAATAGCCTTGAACCCCTTCATTCAAGGTTGATGCTTTGAGCCTAAAAATTTCCAAACCACCAAAGCTTATCCACATACAACTCTACAAAGCCTTCATTTGCCATCTACAAATTGTGTTAGAGTTATTGAGTTGAAAAGTGAGATCTTCATCCTATTGTATAAGAAGATCAAAACCTATTGTGAAAGGTTGAAGTTGGAGAGTCTTCGTATCCAAACTCTCGGTTGAAGTTGGGGAGTCTTCGTATCCAAACTCTCGGTTGAAGTCGGAGAGCCCTTCGGATTAAAGCTCTTGTGTAAGAAGTTGGCGAGTTCTTCGGATCCAAACTCGTGTGTAACTATTTGCTCAAATAGTGGATTAAAGCCGGAGAGAGTTCCGGGACTGGACTGCCTCTTAGGAGGATACCAGGATACATCGGGTGTCGGTATTGTGTTTGCTTCTTCTCTTGCACTTATATTTTTAAATTGCCAATTAGCTTGTGCTAAGTGCTTGATTAGTTAGCTTGACCCTATTCACCCCCCCTCTAGGGTTCCTACAATTGGTATCAGAGCGAGGACTCTATTGTTAGGCTTAACATCCTTAGAGTAGATCCTTGTTATTTTTCTATGGCAACCTATTCCTCATCCTCCGATAAAGAGGGTTTTATTTCTAGTAGCATAGACAATCATGTTTCTTCTAAATGCAAGAAATGCTCTAAGTGGAAAGCCATGGCTAAACAATCCTTAGAGATTCTTGACAACCTTCATTCTACAAATGAAGAACTTTCTGAAAAGGTTATTCATTTAGAAGAAGCTAATGAGTTTTTGAGAAATAAAAACAATGTTTTATTATCTAGACTTGATTCTCAAAACTCATCTTGTGTTTCTTTAAAGAGTTTGAATGAGGCTTTAATTTTGAAAATTAAATCTCTTTCCTCATCAATAGAAGATCTTAAGAGGCAAACACATGAGCTTAATCTTTTGCATGATTCTTCTATTGACTCTTTAAAGAAACAAAATGATGATTTTATTTCTAGAATTGTTTTATTTGAAAAAGAGAATAATGCTTTAAATGTTAAATTTGATTCTCTTACTTGTATGCATGATGATTTGATATTAGAACATGATATTCTTAAGACCAAATCTATGCATGCTCACTCTAGAGATATTCATCATTCTAGTATGTCACATGTTCATAACCATGCTCATTCTGATACATGTGCACACACTAGCATTAGATGCTTCTATTGCTCTCGCATTGGACACATGAGCTTTACATGCCCTATTCGTAGGACCTTCACTACCAATGCTAGAGTAAGTGCTATATGGGTCCCTAAAGCTAATAAATGTGGATCCAAGTTTATTTGGATACCAAAGTCTTCATCTAATGTTGTAGGTGAAGCTTCTTGTATCGGAACATAGCACCGAGGAGCGTGTTGGTAGTTGCAAAGCTCAAAGATCATCTTCCAAGTAATTGCACCAACACAAGCGTGGCCACTAGAGCCACTTTGGTAACATGCTAAGCGATTCTCTTTAAATTGTTTATATTTGTAGAATCTAGCATGTTTCTCTTGATGTCTTGTTACTAGCTCACATTGATATCCTTCAGTTGCCTTCTATATAAATCAATGTGAGATACAATACTAGCATGCTTAGTTATTTTTCTTATTAATTCTTTTATCTAGCATGACTAGTTACTCGGCTTAAATGATTAGTTCACACTATGTAGTTTATCACTCATTCTCTATTAGTGTGACACATTTATATATGCATGCTCGTTATTCTTAATCTTTATTTATAAAGCATGCATATCACTCTAGTCCATAGGAGCTTAATTTTGATTTGAGTTAATATGATTTTAACTCTCCGTCTTTAAAGTTTTTGAAATAGTTACTTCTTGCCGGTTTGTTTTTAATATGTCATATTTATCTTAATCGGTACTTGTGAATATATATGTTTAGCACAAGCTTCTTATCACTTGACAAGTATATACTTATACTTTCACTTTAAACTTGTGCTCACATAATATATTCATTATTGATTCTCATGTTTTATTTTGATTAAACTTCTTATGAATCAATTATGTCTTTGCCTAATAAAGATTATTTATACATGTTTTGAACTTGTGTTAGTTTTTCAAATATTCATTAAGGATACATGACTATATTCTTTAAATTTCTATTTACATGTAGATCATGTATTTCTTATGTTTATATATTTTTGTATAAATATCTTTATGTGGGCATATGAGTTAAGCTAAAGTTTTATATTGACTTGAAGAGTATTTAAATATACTTTTTACCTTCAAACTTGTGCTTAACTCATACTCTAGCTATTGATTCTTTTGATCAAATTTGTGTATCTCTTTTTGAATCAATTAGCTTCTTCCTTAAAGTCTTCTTTTGATGATATCTTATTGACTTTTTGGTTGGCATTATGGATACTTGTTCTTAATTAATTTTTGATCTTTTCATGTATGCCCTATTCGTGATACATATAGTTTCATATATATAAATGATTCCCAACTTTTGATATTTATTTGTTTTATACCTTTAAGTTGGGATGTTGAGAGAAAATGTTTATTAGTGTCTTGTTCATGACTAATTATGGAAGTTCTTTTAAGAATCACATAGTTTTGTGCTTTGTCTTGTTTTTATATTTACCTCCATTTTTAGTGCACATTTTCAAATCTATATCTTCTATAAACTCTTATTGTGCACTATGAAAGCATTTTCCTAAAATATTATTCTTGATATCTTTAGCACATTTATAGCTTTCTTGATCTTAATGATCTTTCTTTGCTCATTCCTTGGGTTTACGCTTCTTTTTGAATTGTTGTTGCCCAATGGTTTTTGTAGCACATGAGAATACATGTAATTGTTACATCATATTTCTTATGACTTTAGCTACTATGGTTTGAGCTTTTGTGTTGAGATTTTCCCGTTTCTAGAGAATACACTTATTTTATAATGGCTATAATATTTTGCATTCTCTAGATCGATCTATCATTTTATTATCTTGGGTTAATCTCAATACTTGGCAAAGAGATTTATTTTATTATATTTTCATGAGTATCTCTTTTGGCCTATACTTGATAAGAGTCTAATTCATTTATTTGTCTTCTTATACTCTTATCCTTGCTTAATAAAGATTCTACAAATCATTTTGATCATTCAAAATGTATTATATTTACTGAGAACTCTTTGCTTAAGCAAGTATTTTTAGTGTTAGTGACTTAAGATTTAATGAGCACATTTATCTTGTTAATGACTTACCTCATTAATCTTAATTAGTTATGTAGCTTGCTTATTTATGATATATTGTTAAGCTATATAATTTGGTCACTTTCACTCTTCTAGCTATTGTTTTTCTTTTCAATCTATATATGATATGCTAGTTTACATAAACAAGATCTGTGATTCTTCTAAATGTAATTTGTATCCTATTTTAGATACATATGTTTGTTCTCCAAAACTAGTTTTACAAATTCTTGATAAGATCTTGTTTCTCTTGGAGGTTTGTGATTCCTTTCTTTAAGTCTCCTTTCTTATTAGTCATTAGCAAGTATCTCTTAAATTTCTCTCACTTTTGAGTCATGATTTTATCGTATTATCATTTACATCTCTTCTTGATTATATTTGCAATCATTTAAATGAGAATGACTCTTTTCCTTATTTTTCTATTAATTTGTGAGATTTTTTTTTGAATTTGTGATTTTCTCTTGATGAGATTCATTAGATCATATTTATTCATTTGTTTACTTTATGAATGATCCTAATGATTGAGTAGTCCTAAACTATCTAATTTGGTAAATGTCAAGTTAATTTACTACTCTACTTTGACTACTCATGGATTATCACATAGTGTCTTTGCTATTTGAACTTTATTGGTCTTTCATTTAGAAGTAGCAAAGTTTGGATATTACCCGGTTGATGGGTACATATGTGATAAAATATACCTAGTCCATGTAAAGTAATAAATTGGTTGATTCTTTCTTATTTAGATAATCATGGACATGATGTTTGAGATTTATTTTTATTTTATTTTTGGCTATATTCTGTCTATCATCATGATTGTTCTTAATTGACTTTATTCTTTTTTATGATGACATTTTCTCAAAGGATAACATACATTGATCTATCATATTTAAATATGAGATCCTTCTATATAGACTAATGTATGTCATCTTTTGATCATATGTGCTTAATTGAAATATTCTTTTGATCTTTCATCTTTAGTGGCTATTAATTGGATATTTTCTCTTGACTAAAGATGACATTATTCGTCTTTTGACGATTTTATAGCCTTATATGCATTGAGCAAGGGGGAGAAATCCATAGTTGATTTACCCCTAGTTTTTGATGCTATAAGTGCTTAGAAACTAGTTACGCATATTTTGAGGGAGAGCAAATAAATTGTTTTAATTCATCTATACCCTTTAATATGTCGTATACCTAGTCCATCATGGACCCATATTTTCTTCTATTTCATATCTTATTGATTGAGGTCATGATATTTTTATTTTTGAAGGGTTTATGAGAGTGTATGTAATTGTCCTTATTATCTTATCTCTCGCTTTCGTATGGGTTAAATATGTCATCTTGCTAATATTAACTTTCAGATCTTATCTTGATGAATATTATGCTTTCGTTGATTTGGCTTTTCTTTCATGCTTAATTGATTTGGCTTTCCTTGTTGAGGACTTATCCAAAATTTATGATTTTTATCTACTTTGGTAGTACTTTGAGGGGGAGCATTCAAGTCGACTGAATTTCTCCTTCTCAAGTATTTTTCTCCTTTACCTTCATGCTTATCTAAAGGGTATTCATATAGCATGATAAGGTAATTGAGTTCAAATGCATGAACTTGGATAAGCATATAGATCTTGCAAATAATGAGATTACTTTATATCAATTGCAATATTTTACATTGATCATTCTTTTATTTTGTTCCACTATTTATTTGTGGACAATTATGATTATTAATGGTTTCTTTGATCAATGTTTCAAGTTTACATCTTTTCAATTGGTATCAAGTTTATTTAATTTCATATCTCATTTGGTATCTATTAGTTGCAATTATCTATTCCTCATGGCTTTTGTTTGAAATCCTTTATTTCATAGTTCTCTTCCAAAACTGGAGCAATAATTCATATCCTATTGTGTTTTGGATTTATTCCTTGGATTTCAAGTTGGTAAACTACTTATTTCTTGTGTTTTCAAATACTTTTAGTTTTACCAACCATATTATGTTTTGACAAGCAATTTTCTATTTAGTACTCTACATTCGGTATGTAGTTTTATACACTTGTCTTTACTCACTTCTTCCATTGTTTTTCATTAGTATATCTTAATCATGATTGTCTATGACTTCCCCATGCTCTGATTTCTATGCTTGAGATTGATTTCATTTTATCTCTTAGTACGGGGGAGCCTATTTTTGATCATGTCAAAGGGGGAGAAGTAAGTTTAAGTATGCTCTTATAAGTAATCTAAGTAGTATGCTTTTTGTGATATTGCTTATGTCAATTGTATATTAGTGATACATGCATCTATTATGTCCATACTAAACTTAACCGATTTGCCATAATCAAAAAGGGGGAGATTGTTGGCCCAATGATTGTATCATATTTTTGAATATGGTTAATCTGTTAAGTTTAGCATTTCATTATCACTAATCTTCATACTATCAACATAGCATTTCTACTTATACTTATACCTTTGGTGATATATGCCTATTGGTTTACATATTAGTGATATGAGCTTTCTATCTTAAATTTAATCGAGTTGCCAAAATCAAAACTATGTTTTTGATTGTGGTTATTCAATTAAGTTTAATCGTTAAGATATCACTAACATTTATGCTATCACCTTAGCACAAATACTTAAACTCAGCATTGTCCTATTGTGCATTAAACTTATCATACTTGCTACTTTGTAATTGCTTTGTTCGTCTAACATGTACATACAGAAAAGCAATAAACAAGATCAATGTGGACATATGCAATGAAGAAATCATGGTGGGCCAAAGACGACGGATCCCACAAGATTTCTCTGAACCACCCGACGACATCTCCAGAGCCACGCATTCGGGGGTTCCGCTGCCCGGTCAGCGGACGGGGGTCGAGGGGGCAGCGCCCCTCGTCGGGGGTTCGGGGGCGAAGCCCCCGAAAGGTATTCAGTTTTCGCAAACTGGATATCTTTGGACAGCTGCCGCCAAGGAAAAAAGCCAGTACCTATCAAAGGAAGAAGCCAAGCCATGCCATCATCATTTTAAGACTCTGAAGAAGCCTGCACCTGTCTAAGTTTATCTGGAGTCTGTAATGAGTCTTAGGAATTATTGTAAACACAAGAAATGGATGGCAAAATCGAAAGCTAGGGCAGAAATAAGCCCAGGATCATTTTTGGTGGAAAACGGCATACCGACGGTATACCGGTATATACCGACGGTATACCGGTTTTTGTTCACAGAAAGTTTCTGTTTACAAAATCGGCATACCGACGGTATACCGGATCATACCGACGGTATACCGCTTCCGAAACGTTAAAATTCCAACGGTCGGATTTCCAGCCATTAATGATCCTAACGGCTATATTTCTAGCCGTTGTAATCCCAGACCGGTATACCGCCGGTATGCCGGATCATACCGGCGGTATGCCGGTTCGTGACTGAAAAGTTGCCTTTGGCTCTTTTCAATGTTTTGGTTATAAATAGCCTTGAACCCCTTCATTCAAGGTTGATGCTTTGAGCCTAAAAATTTCCAAACCACCAAAGCTTATCCACATACAACTCTACAAAGCCTTCATTTGCCATCTACAAATTGTGTTAGAGTTATTGAGTTGAAAAGTGAGATCTTCATCCTATTGTATAAGGAGATCAAAACCTATTGTGAAAGGTTGAAGTTGGAGAGTCTTCGTATCCAAACTCTCGGTTGAAGTTGAGGAGTCTTCGTATCCAAACTCTCGGTTGAAGTCGGAGAGCCCTTCGGATTAAAGCTCTTGTGTAAGAAGTTGGCGAGTTCTTCGGATCCAAACTCGTGTGTAACTATTTGCTCAAATAGTGGATTAAAGTCGGAGAGAGTTCCGGGACTGGACTGCCTCTTAGGAGGATACCAGGATACATCGGGTGTCGGTATTGTGTTTGCTTCTTCTCTTGCACTTATATTTTTAAATTGCCAATTAGCTTGTGCTAAGTGCTTGATTAGTTAGCTTGACCCTATTCACCCCCCCTCTAGGGTTCCTACAGGGTCGTCCCAGGAATCTCTCAAGGGATCCTAATTGTGATTGAGTATCTTCAAAATATATCCTATTCCTACTGCAGGCTGTAGTGGTACTCTAGTTCGAATACCACTACACAAACTCGACCTGCATGGGCCACCACTAAAAACGTGTCACGACCCGCACCCTAGAGTTAGGGCACGAGAACGTAACAACGCCCAGCCTACGCCGCAGTATCGGCGGTAGAACGCTGTCCTAGGTCTCAATGCATCTAACAGTATAAGACTAAACAGTTTATACTCCCCGAATGGGGGTGACATAGCAGAATGTAAACTCAATCACATCTAAGGTAGAGCATAAAGGAAGATAGATAAAACATGAAATCCAAAAGAGGTACAACAGAGAGAAAACTAAGTGTCTAAGATACACAAACTCAGAAATACATCTCAAATCTCAAACTCAGATACAGTAATCCATAAAGTAAATACAACTCCAGACAATTGAAATAACTATCTAAACAACCTCTAATGTGTCTCCTCTAGGCTAGCAGGCAATCTCCAAGCTATCTGTAAAATTTATCAACAGGTCCAGTCAGGACAGGAGCGAGTACAGTACATCTCAACAATATCATAACAGGTTAGGAAATATAAACATGCTAGAGAGCAAGATACAGGATCTGAAGAATAACATGATGAAAAAGGGAGAGACTGTAAGTAAATAGCTACTATATATAGAGAACTATCAGTGACTAGTGATTCAGAGCACAAGATGGTTATGTAAACGGCACGATGTTGTACACGAGTAATCTACAGAGGTTGTACACGAGTAATCTACTGGATTGATTACATAACCACTTTTACTCCCCCGCCCCAATCAATACACAAGGATCTAGATATGATATGTTATTGCACACGAAGTATAGTCGCACACGAGATCATATGAATACATGAATATACACGATTTTACACGATTTGTACACGAATGTCACGAATACAAGGAGTACACGATGCTCACGATAAAGTACACGAACACGAATACCCGATGTATCCGCTAAGGGGATAACATCGCACAATAAGATCCATATAGTACTAATTCGTATTTCCAACGTGTCAGCATCATGTAAAGTAATCTAAAGCAGGAAATATAATCCTATACAAGATATGAAATGATCAGAGAATGTACTCGCCTGATAACCTGAACAGCTGATAAGTATAGGGGTCCAACTGAAGCTATAGAGTCCTATTTAAAGCAACACAGGTTACAAGGTGTTTAAGTTGTAATAAATAAATCTCTATAAACAATCTATATTATCCTAGATTCTTCTAAGTCAAAACACTCTAGGTCAACTCCGGTCAATAATATAGTCATACTAGGTCAAGTGTTGACTTATAGTTGACTTTGGGTCAACTGGTCAACTCTGGTCAACAATGTAAATTCTAGTCTAATTATATAAAGTGTACTTCTTTATTCGTACGTCGAAACTTATGACACGCAAATCGAGATGAGATGATCAACAGTAAAGTTGATAATCTTATTATAATGTTTCACGTGTCCATCTTGTCAATTTCAGCGATGTAAGATCACTGGAATTGACTGATCTCAGTTTTATTGTACTAATCCCGAAATACGAACATTATAAAAATTAATTATTAATAAATTATAAAAAGGTTAAACTCAAAGAAACTATAAACAAACATTGTCGGACGATGAAATAAACATCGCAAACGTGTCCAGAATGGCCAAATTAGCTAGAATAGCCTACCCTTCGGTCCAATTTGGACACAAGGGCAAAAAGGTAATTTCGGGTCAAAACAGTGTCCGTGTCGGAGCCGTTTTGCACCGAAAACATGCAAGAAAATAAGTCTATAAAATATAACAAATTATATGTCCACAAAACCAGAATGACGATACGAACCCAACGGTATCTCCAGAATTGGATTCCGTTGACCCGATCTCAATTTGGTCCGTTGACCAGAACTTGGAATTCCGGTTTGTACGGAAATGCGTGCCGGAGTTAATGTTCTCAAAACTCAGTAAACTACCTGTCAACGAGTCCAGAATGATGATACGAACTCAACGATATCTCCGGAATTGGATTCCGATGAGCCGATCTCAAAATGACCCGTTGACCCGGATATTGGTATCCGACTTGCACCGAAATGCGTGTCGGGTCCAATGTCCACTAAAATCTAGCAAATTATATGTCAACGAGTCCAGAATGACGATACGAACTCAACGTATCTCCGGAATTGAATTCCGATGAGCCGATCTCAAAATGACCCGTTGACCCGGATATTGGTATCCGACTTGCACCGAAATGCGTGTCGGGTCCAATGTCCACCAAAATCTAGCAAATTATATGTCAACGAGTCCAGAATGACGATACGAACTCAACGGTATATCCGAAATTGGATTCCGATGAGCCGATCTCAAAATGACCTGTTGACCCGGATATTGGTATCCGACTTGCACCGAAATGCGTGTCGGGTCCAATGTCTACCAAAATCTAGCAAATTATATGTCAACGAGTTCAGAATGACGATACTAACTACGGTATATCCGGAATTGGATTCCGATGAGCCGGCGTCAAAAAATCCCGTTCACCCAGAATGTGGGACCCACTTTGTACCGAAAATGTGCCAGGGCACACGTTCTCCAAATCTAACAAATTTTATATGAAAACATGCCAGAACGACGTCACGAGTCTACTGGTGGTGTCAGAAATGAAATCTGGAGTCCCGTGTTCAAAAATAGAATTTTACAAGTTAGAAATTACGAATTCGGACGGCCAACTTTGGCGTCGAATTCAACCAATCAAACAAGCTCACAATAAAACAAAACTAGAGGGGTAGCAAGAGGATTATACCAGCTTCGCACAGGAACTGGTAGCATGCCAAACAGAGCTGCGGTGGAGGAGGTACGAGCTGACGAAGTTGGCCCCGCGAAACTGTCCAAATTTAATACAATTTAAACGGTCAAATTGGTGGCCGATTTTGATGTATCAAACGATAAAATTAACGGACGAAAATTGACAGAGATGAAGGTGGATATACTGAGATTGTGACAGAGCGAAGAAATCGCCGATCCAACGGCCAAATTTCTGGAAAAACATGTGTGAAGTTGCTGCGACGGAGCGCCAAAATGAACTTGATTTCACGCGCGTCACGACGGAACGTCGTGCAAAACGCACGAATCGCCTCGACGGCGCGTCCCGGAGGACGGTGGCCGTCAGGGGAGGACTCGCCGGAGTGGGGCGCACCTACGGCGAGCCACGACGGCCCACGCGACGGCGCGGTGGCGCACGACGGCGGCCCCCGCGCGCGCGCGTGCGCGCCTGTGCATGCGGCTATGCGCTGTCCACTGGCCGGAGCTCGCACGGCCTAGCCTGGCCGGCGGCGGCACGGCGGGGACGACTAGCCTGGCCACGGCGACGGTCGGGGCGGCCATACGGCGGTGGAGGAAAGGTGATGGCCGGAAGTGGTCGATTTTGATTCAATGTGGTGGTGGTTGCATTATGTTGGTGGTGGGGTGGTGGTGAAGACCAAATGGAGAAGGAAGAGGGGAGGAGGTGGCCGGGATGTGCTCGAGCAGGGGTAGCCGGCGGCGAGGCCACGCCGGAGGAGGGTGGTCGGCCATGGTGTGGTCGGCCTAGTGTTGGTGTTGCTGTTGTTGAGTTTTTGTTTTAGTGTGTGGAAATAAAGAATAGTGAGAGAGAGAGAGAGAGAGAAAGAGAGAGAGAGATAAAGTTGCTCTCCTAGAATTTAGGGCCGGCCTATGGCCAAGGGTGTGGGGAAAAGTTGGCTGCTATGAGGAGATTGAATGGAGGAGATTTAGTTAGGGAAAATCAATGGCTATGATGGAATATAGGAAAAATTGGTAATTCCAATAGGGATTTAATATCAAAAGAATTTCTATTAAATATAGAAAAATAGGTAGAATAGTATCGATATTTTTGGACAAGAAAATATGAGGGTGTCATGATGGAGAATAACATGGAGCTGGACTGGACTCGGTGGAGCCGGATTGGGTCAAAACCGGACATTGAGCAATAATCGAATTAAAATAGGTATTGATGATCATGGGTAAATAAGTAGCACTTGGGGATTCCAATAAATAGGACACAAGTATCAGACGGGTAGTAGGCTCAATGTGGGCCATGTCCATAATTGGGACTGACAGGTTTTGGTCGACAAGGGACCCACAAATCAAGTTGGAAAATGAATGTGACGCCGTGAAGTGAAATAAAATCGGGTCACGTGTCAGGAAAGTTGTACGAAGCAAATGGAGCACAAAATGGCGTGTCTAAGTGGGACACGAAGGTCAAGGGTGAAGAGCGTCTCGAGTAGATCATCAATAAGAAGTTGGTTTCAAGAAAATAACTGGTCTTGCGCTCCCAAATTAAAAGTCACGGTAACGTGCTAAAAATGATCAAGGAAAAGAGTGGGAAAATAATTAATAATCAAATGGTCTAAATCGACCCGAAGTTCTGCGAAGCAAAAAGAGCACAAAGGAACAAGTTTGGATGGGACACTATATACCGTCATGAAGACAATCATGTCCACCCCAAAACTCGTGAAGAAGATTTCCAGAGTTGAACATCCCTGACACTCCAAATATCATTGGCACGGGAAAGTACACTAATAGGTAAATAACCAGAATAAATCATTTATTAAAACTAAATCAATCAGAAATTTTTTTTAAAAAAAATCAACCCGAATTTCAGGGTGCTCACATAAGGAAAATATGGTCGCCGACAGAAAATTCAATGGGACGTCGATGAGAATCGGCCCAATGACGCTGGCAATCTTGTGCAACTCGAAGATGATCTCTGACTTGCCTGACTACCTTAATAGTCCATGTGATCATCTCTGGACCAAGCATCTGCCTTTCGCCTATATCATCCCATGCTAACGGAGATCTGCACTTTCTGTTGTACAAGGTCTAAAAGGGTGCCATCTGGATACTGGCCTGGAAACTGTTGTTATAGAAGAACTCCACGAGCTGCAGGTGATCTTCCCACGAACCACCGAAGTCGAGTGTACATGACCACAACATATCTTCAAGAGTCTGGATCATGCGTTCTGACTGACCATATGTCTGCGGATGATAAGCTGAACTGAACTTGAGACGAGTTCCCAAACTTTTCTGAATACTCCACCAAAAGTGCGATGTGAATCTTGAATCTCTGTCGGATACAATAATAACTAGTACTCTATGCAACCTGACCATCTGCCTGAGGTACATCTTTGTAAGCTGATCTGTCGACTGACCAACCCTGAAAGGAAGAAAATGAGCTACCTTGGTGAGTCTGTCGACTATAACCCAGATAGCATCTCTCCCAGCTGGGGATCTAGGTAATCTAATTACAAAATCCATGGTAATGTGCTCCCATTTTTATTCTGGGGTCGGTAAAGGTTGAAGAAGTCCAGCCGGTCTCTGATGTTCAGCCTTAACATGTTGGCAAACTAAACATCGAGAGACAAACCGGGCTATCTCCCTCTTCATGCCATTCCACCAAAAATGCTGCCGGATATCAGGATACATCTTCGTACCGCCCGGATGAATCGAATACTGAAAATTATGATCTTCTGCCATGATCTCCTGTCTGACATCACTACTAGGTACATAAAGACGCCTCCTATGTCGAAGTATACCGTCCTCATAGATACATAACTCTGGTCTTCGTTCTGCTACACATTCTGTCCTCAGCCGCTGAAGCTTAGAATCTGCTGACTGAGCTAACTTGATCCTCTCAACTATACTGGACTGAACTTGTATACTGGCCATCAGTGCCATATTGGTAGGAAGGACAACTTCTATACCCATCTTCTGAAGATCTGCTAACAACTGTGGTTGTACTGTTAGAAAAAAAACTCCGGCTCTTCTGCTCAATGCATCTGCAACAACGTTGGCCTTCCCAGGATGATATTGCTGGTTGATGTCATAATCCACAAGTAGCTCTAGCCATCTCCTCTGACGCATGTTAAGATCCTTCTGAGTAAACACATACTTCAGGCTCTTATGAACGGTAAAAATCTCCACCCTATCTCCATACAAATAATGCCTCCACAGCTTCAATGCAAGTCGTGGGTCGGGTAATTTCTCTCATGATCACGAAGTTGACGTGACGCATAAGCTATTACCTTCCCATACTGCATCAAAACACAGCCTAAACCTCTGCCTGAAGCATCACAATACACTGAGAATCCCCCGGTCCCATCTGGAAGCGTAAGAATGGGTGCCGTCATCAAGCCTCACTTCAACTTCTCAAAAGAATCCTGACATTCTGCTGTCCAAGCAAACTGCACATCCTTGCGGGTCCACTGGGTCATAGGTGCTGAAATTCGTACAAAGTCTGAAACAAATCATCGGTAGTAGCCGACCAAGCCAAAAAAACTGTGAACTTCTGCAACTGTGCTGGGTACCGGCCACGTCTCAATAGCTACGATCTTCTGGAGATCCTCTTCTACTCCACCTCCGATGATGATATGACCCAAGTATAAAATACGATCGAGCCAGAACTCGCATTTACTGAACTTCGCATACAACTGGTGTTCTCGGAGAATCTGGAGGACAACTCTGAGATGCTGCTTACGCTTCGCTTCACTCTTGCTGTAGACTAGGATGTCGTCTATGAACACAATCATGAACTGATCCAAATAAGGCATGAAGATACGATTCATGAGGTCCATGAATACAGCCGGCGCATTGGTTGCTCCAAAGGGCATAACAAGGAACTCCCAATGCCCATACTTGGATCTAAATGCCATCTTCGGGATGTCCTGCTCTCTGACTCTGATCTGGTGGTATCCTGACCGCAAGTCAATCTTCGAAAATACGGATGCCCCTTTGAGTTGATCAAACAAGTCATCAATCCTCGGGAGAGGATATCTGTTCTTGATTGTCACTGAGTTCAAGGTACGATAGTCAACACATAATCTAGACGTACCATCCTTTTTTTCACAAGAAGCATCGGGGCTCCCCAAGGTGATCCACTAGCACGAATGAATCCCTTGGTCCTGAGTTCTTCAATTATCTTATACAAGATCTCCAATTCTGATGGCGCCATCCGGTAGACTCTCTCTGATACTGGTACTGTTCCGGGGATCATGTCTTTGGTGAATTCGATCTCTCTCTCTCTGGTGGCATACCTGGAAGCTCCTCGGGGAAAATATCGGGAAATTGTTTTACAACTCTGGGAAATCGAACTGCCGCTGCAACTGCCATCCGAAATACTGGAGGAGAAGGTTCTTCTCTACCTCGAAAAAATGAAAACTCTGGCTTACCAGGAATACTAAAAATAATATTGCCGATATGGCAATCTATTCTAGCATACTGGTCCCTCAACTAATCCATCCCTAAGACCACGTCATAATCAGCTATCGGGTCTATCAACCTAGCGGAAAACTCTCTACCGCTAACTACGATCCGACACGAGAAAAACACTCTATCTACTCCCACAAGTCCGTTCTTAGTAAGTATATTGATCTTTACCGATAATGACTCGGGCTCCAGTCCTATCCGTGTCGCGAATCATGCAGACATAAATGAATGCGATGCACCAGAATCAAATAACACTGATGCTGGGAATGAGTTGACGAGAATAATACCTTCTACCACCTTACCTGATGCTAACTCCTCCTCCACGGTCAAAGACATCACTTGACCTTGCCCTCTGGGAGCTGGTCCCCTCTGCTGGAAACCTCTCTGCGGTTCTATATCTGAGCTTGGACTTGTACATACTGCTGAGGGTTTTGCTGCTGAAATGCTTGGGCATGAGGCGACAAGGACCTCGAAAATGGGTACTGTTGCTGCTGATGGACTGGTACTGGGGCTGGCCCCCTAACCGAAGGACTAGAAAAGGTTGAAGAAGATGAACTCCCCCTATTCGGGCAGTTCCCAACCCTGTGGTCCGGTGCCCCACAAACCAAGCACAAACCCTGTGCTCTGCGACATTCTGACACCACGTGCCCTGGCTTTCCACAATGAGTGCAACCCATTACGGAAGACTGCTTCTTCTGCTACTGCTGGGGATATGCCGGGGTCGAATGCTGAATCGACGTAACGGAAGCCGTCCGCCTCGGAGCTCCAATGGTCAAAGCCCTAACTGTCGGGACTGGTGCTGAAGACTGGTTCATCTGGCTGTGAGATCGCTTCCGACTTTCGGTCCGGTCCACAATCCTCTTGAAGGTATACTCATGCCTCCTAGCTGCTCTCAACACTGTATCGAAAGTCTGATGTTCAAACTGCTCCACCGCTAGTAAAATCTCCAGGTGGAGTCCCTGCTGGAACCGCTGAGCTCTGTCGAACTCGGTCGCCACCAAGGTGGGAGCAAACCTACTAAGCCTGGAAAACTCGGCCGTATATCCATCGACCGTCCTGCCCATCTGCTTCAAATTAGTGAATCTCGTCTGTAGATCATACCGAGCTACATCGTCAAAGTACTTAGTCCGGAATCTCTCACGGAATACTGTCCAGGCAATAGGTGCCACTAATCCAACGGCCTATACCGTCTACCAGCTGCGGGCTAGATCCAATAACTGCAGGCATACCACGACCACCTTCTCATCTTATGGGGTCCTGGCTGCTTCTAGAATAACCTCAGTATCCTGCATCTAAGCGTCTGCGATAATAGCATCTTCGCTGCCATCGAAGAAGGGAGGGTTCAAGCGCTTGAAGCTGTTGGCCGCACTGTTACCTTGATGACCACCTCTGCTCATAGCATCTTGTACTGATTGCCTGGCCGTGAATATTGAATGGAGTCTAACCAGTCCAAGCCTTGTCTTGTTCTAGTGCCTAGTTACTTCCGAACATGATTGCTTATGCTTACCTTATCAATAACTGATCGAAATTTTTTTCCCATCCTCTTGACATTTATTGTCCTATTTAGATTTCATGTCTTATTATTATCTTTCTTATGTTATGTTCTGATATGCTGGTATTAGTTCTTAAGTGAAGCCTCCTTTGTGGCACTTGCTCTTTCTGGGATCTGACCAGCTGGTTTTGTATGGCCAGATACCAGAGCAGCTCCAGAGGATCTCCCTACCTTCCAGCCAGATGGTGAACACCAGGCATAACCCTGGCAACGAGTGGGTTTTATTTTTGCTCTCCCACTCTATTGTAAAAGTATTCTTTTGAGACGTTTAGCCGACGAGCATGTGTTAGCTCGATTGCACTTTACTTACCCTCCAAGCTACTTAACGGGATTGCCTGTAGCTGAAAAATCTCTTCATGACTACTGGATTATTATAGATATTAGCCTTAGTCAATTTCAGTAGGTACCCCTGACCGTGGTACTCAGGGGTCCATACCCTAGATATGATGCAAGACAATACTGGTTCATTTGTACAAACACAATCGTCCACGGTGTCCAGGCCATTCATTCTTGTCATATCATGCTAGCCGTCGTAACAGTATTCAGTAGTTCCCATCATGCTTACTTGTCATATCCTGCCATGTCATGTCACGTCAAATTACTTGTTATACCATGTCGTGTACAATTATTATTCCAATCATATTAACCAATTCATGATTATCAAGTTCATGACAAAAGGTACAAGAATATAAAAAGGGCAAACGGGGTACGCCAAGGGGCTCAAAGTCTCTATGCTAGCAAAACTATGCTACGCCAAGGTGCCTCGAGCATGAAATAGCTTTACGCGGGCGAGACCAAGGAAAGACAGCTCTACGCGAGCAAGGCTGCACACGAGCGAGACCCTACGCGAGCGGGAGAGTCTACGCGAGCGAGGCTGCACGCGAGCGAGACTCTACGTGAGCGAGGCTGCATACGAGCGAGACTCTACGCGAATGAGAGAGTTTACGCGAGCGAGGCTCTACGCGAGCGAGGCTGCACATGAGTGAGACTCTACGCGAGCGAGAGAGTCTACACTAGCGAGACTCTACACGAGCGAGAGTAGCCCCTGCGTAGAGTTTGGATCAACTTTGCGTAGAACAGATTGCGCTGGCACGTAAGCACGTGTGCGTAAAGGGAAAACACTATGCTGGCATGTAAAACGTGGGCGTAAAGGTTCGTCTTTTCCCCAAGGCCGAGACATGCAGCCATGGGACTCAAGAAACTCAAGAAACCCCATCTCGGCCAAAACTTGATGAGATCCAACCATTCAAAAGCCAAACTTGCATAAAATCGAAATTCCTACTACATGGAACTCTCAGTTTTCGGAAACAACCAAGTTTAGTAGATCAAAACCATGAAGATTCGAAAAATGCTAAAACCTAGATCTACGAAAATCCATGCATCCAAGTGAAAAATGCCAAGTTC
Source organism: Iris pallida (assembly GCA_029216955.1). Taxonomy (NCBI): domain Eukaryota; kingdom Viridiplantae; phylum Streptophyta; class Magnoliopsida; order Asparagales; family Iridaceae; genus Iris; species Iris pallida. Next base: position 8,026,571 of record JANAVB010042219.1, on the reverse strand, counting down.
TAAACTATTCTGAGGCCACGAGGAGAAGCTAATGGAACCATAAAAATGGGTCCTCAAGTGGAAGCAAGGGGCACTTGCCTACTGTGGGTGTTCGGTAGAGAAGGAAATAAGGAAGAAGAAGAGGAGTTAATGAGAAATGAATGAGGAGAGAGAAGGGTTGTTGGGTTAATAAATGATGGATGGTGGTAGCTAGGGGTTTGCATACTAACCCAAACCGAGCCAAACCAAGCCGAACCCAACCGAACCCGATGCCTGCCAAAGCCAAAATAGACCACATGAACCATGAAATGCTAACTAACCCATGCCAATGCAAAAACCCAAGACTAGCCAGCCAGGACAAGTCGAAATACGGGTCCGAGATACGTACACATATAACAAAATACGCATAACAAAATTCGAGGGTGACAGCTCGCGCGGTGAAGCGCGACTGCGGGGTTGGTCGCCAGGGGTCGGGGTGGGGGCACCGTGGGTGTTAGGGTTTTATGAGAACTTCTCTCGATATATATACATGTGGGTTCTTCTCGGTTTCAGACTCGTGGAAGGATGGGGCTCGGTTTAGGCCGAGCGGCTGTGGGGGACTTAGGGGTTCTCTGGTCTAGGCTGGCCTGGCTTGGGCTGGGCTGGACTGGCTTGCTTTGTTTTTCTTTTGTTTTTTTTTCTATTTCTTTTTCTATTTAGCAATTAATACATACATACATATATATATATATATATATATATATATATATATATATATATATATATATATATATATATATATATATATATATATATGCACATATATGTATACATACTACTATATACGTTCATATATATACACATATGCACATGTATTATATATATTTATATTTACATACACATACTCACATATATAATATACATTTATATTTACATACACGCACACACATGTATAATATATATTTATATATACATACACATACACACATATATAACATATATTTATATATACATGCACGTATATGATGGTATATGCGTATAAATTGTACATCACAATATAATAATTAAATATAAAAATTAAATATAATAATTATTGATTTATAAAAATAATAAATAGACCATTAAATAAACACGAAGTATGTATATGGCAATATATGATCCAATGTATATTGAATACCATTTGTACATTTACTCTATAAACCCAAATAAAATTTAGGCAATTATATTTAGAAAATGCTATCGTAATTCAAAAGTAGAATATTATTATAAATAACGATATTATATATATAATTCATTTGCTAATGAATAATCAAATAAACGAATGCTATTGACATTATTTATGAACAATTACAATAATAACCATATAATAATAATAATAATACCAATATCCCACTAAAATAACCAAAAGAGTCCTGGTGAACATATCTGGCCCTAAAAAATTATACCAATATTCTAAAACTCTATTTAAATATTAATAATATCCATTTTGTATGAATAGCCAAATATTTAGAAAATAATATTAAGTCCACCCAAAAAGTTAAATAATATTTGTACACACCTAAAAGTATGTCTACATAGGCTTGGGCTTGGTTTGGGTCCAATCTGGACTAGTTTGGCACAACCGGGTTCCCTAAAACTCAATGATATAATTAATAAATAATTAAAACATTCTATAGGGGTTAAGTCGCAACTTGGCCCGATTTTTCTAGCTAGTTAGAACAATCCTATGGCTCGGCTTTTCCCTACCATGGCTAAACACTAGTCAAAGCACGCCACTGTACTATCCGTGCCATGATTTCTAGTCACCTTGTACTCCAATTTCTAGCCATGACTAAAATCATCTACCGTAATAATTAACTAATAATTATTTATAAAAATCTAAAAAATACCATTTAAATAAACTAAATAATACTAAAAAATATTTCAAAATTTTCGGGAACGGGAGCTACAAATCTACCCACCTTAAAAATAATTTCGTCCTCGAAATTCTAACTCATAAACATGCCTAAAATTCAAAAATAAAAATAAAAAGAATAAGTCCACTATTACCACAATCTTCTCAAATTTAATTTCTCAGAAATATTTATACCTCCTCCTAGCCATTTCGTAACTACGAATCCTCGAGGACTTCTACCCACCTTTAAATATATGACGTCATAACATTGTAACCTTCCAGCTAATTGCTAAAAGTAACTACCGACATATATCTATAGCATAAGGCATCTACAATCCTCTCATATCTATCAAGCAACCCAAAATTTAACAAGAAACAAATTTACACAAGTAGCTAAGAAATATTAATAATTTCTAGTAAGCATGGCCATTCGTCGCTCCGAAATAGAAAGGAATAGAAGGAAGAATAATTAAGATTAAATATAAAATTTCAAGAGCGGTAGAGTGTATCCAATGATGCATATAGAAAGAAAGTTTACGAACTATTGACTTATTTGCTAGATTGGGCTACTCTAGTCCAGTAACTTGCTAAATCGAAGAACCCTTCGTTTCTTAGAGAGGCTTACAATCCGTGCAATACAGAAGTTTCGTTCTCGAGATTAATCTAAACAAGGTTCTATAATAGAACGGAGTTTTGAGAAATCAAGATTGTGATCTTTTTCGTGGTTATTTAAACACACGAGCAAGGGATCTAAATGCAATACAAGATCGTATCGCGACTTCTAGGTAGATGGAATAAGGGTTACGAATGACTTCACATTCTAAGAGGTGGAGACTACATAATAGGTATAAGGACCTATTTCAAACAGTTCGATTTTATAGTCCAAATATGGTGGTATGTATGGATGGATTTACTGGGTCTTAATGGGTTTCCTGATTGGACATCACTCGTTGGTTAGATGAACCTTGGATTTCAATCTATATTGACTGGACAAAGTCCCGAGATAGAACTATTTCTACTAGGTTAGGGTAACCTAGAATAGGATTCCTCCCAAGTGGTTGAGCTAGTTGCCAGTCAGGTTGGTTAGCTAGGTTCATAAAGCCAAAAATGTGCCTTCAGTAACTTTTGTGTTTAAGTAGCACATGAGGCCTCTATTGGATGGCACACTAGTGGCATGTGCGTAGTGGGCTTCGAGTAGATCACAACCATATATTTGGTCGAATAAATGGAGTCAAGGTTGAGGCTCTAGTAGAAGTCGAGAAGTATACCGATATTATGGTAAGGGTTATAGCTAGTCCTTTTGACCTGAAAGTCCTACCATAAAAATATAGTACAAGGAGACGTATTTGAGTGGAACAGGATATACCTAGATGAAGGTGGATTCGTCTAGATCTTGCATATAAAATTTGTTGGGAGATAACAGTTGGTCTCGTGCTCCAAATATTAATGACACGGCCGGGGACCTAAAATAATCTAAATGGAAAGTGGGCTTACGACGTACCCACCTTAAAAATATTGTCTTCAAAATTTTAAAGAGCACGATTAATCACGCCTATCAAGAAACCAAAATTTTTAATTGGTATGAATAAAGCGACGAATGGTAAAATCAAGGGAGTGATATGATTCATGATCTAATTAGTCATGCGTAATCATAGATATGGTCAAAATGGTAAAGGTAATAGACAAAAAGGAGAGTGTGATTTGGCACGATCAATATTTGGTCAAATGGTTTAGTTGACAATCAAATACTTTTAAGATCGGTCAAGATTGAAATGGTTGGGCACGTCCATTCTATGGTTAGCATGGTTGAGTCATTACTAGTTTTTTAAGGAATAACCAAAGTTTTCGATGAAATCTAAACAGGATTTTAGTCGCATTTAGGATGCAGTCACGATCAAGGCTAATCGTGCAAGTCATCCAAGCAGGGTAAAAATTTAGAAAGTCGGCACGAGCATGATCATGATCAAGATAGTCATGACCGTAGTTGGAATAAAAGTATAACCTTAGCTATGATTTAGTTGAAATTATAGACAGGTTATGATTTAGTCTCGATAAAATGGTTTAAGATCAATCAAAATTGATATTACCTTGGGACAAACAACTAGTTGAACAAAATTATTTAGGCGTGATCATGGAATTGAATTCTAGGATAACAAGCGAATTGGCACGATCGAAATAAAATCGAATAGTTTTGTCGTGATCAAAAAGTATTTTAAGGATGATCCAATCGAAATCGTTTTAACACGAACGATCGTGTAGGCATGATCATAGAATCAAACCTAGGAAAGGATACGAATTTGACTCGATCAAATTATAATGAAAGGAGTCTAGTCATGATCAAAATTGTTCAAGGGTGATCAAATCCAAATCGTTTCGATATGCTTAGGATATTTATCCACAATTATTTAGGCACGAGTTTATAATCAAATTCTAGATAAGCTTAGAAATTCAGTCGAAATTACATTAAAAGATGACAATCTAAAAATAGAAGGATAAGAAAGGAAGGGAGAATTACCGGTTTATCGAGAAAGTTGTGACTAGGAATAAGCACAAATCAATTTGAAAACTTATAGTTATATGCAAATAAGACGTAGTCTCTATGGTATTTAAAACTCGTAAACATAATCGAAGTCATTTTACCGAAAATTTATGCCTCGTCAGTGTACAGCTAGCTGCATTAAACTCTCGATTCCATAACTCGAGCTATGTTGCGGTAACGAATACCTTATCAACTCTATCTAATCTTGACATAACAACTCAAGGATGAGATAAGACGACAAAGATTTAATTTTAATAATGTTCGATCACCCGCGCTTACTTGAAATTATTTCAACTTAGGGGTCATGCCACATCAGTGCGCTGCTGGCTGCAGTGAATCCGTAGTCTCGATAATTCAAATAAGTGACGACAGTGCGCTGCTGTCTTATCATCGCAAGTCATCAAAATTATTCCAACTATATCTCCAAGAATATCAAAGAAGTTTAAAACATCATACAAGTTGATAAAGATAGAAAAAAAGTGTAATTATCTGTTCTTCAAGTGTAAGATCAGCTTCTTGAAAAGTAAAACAATTGATTAGGAAGGATAATGATTGAAGTCAAAATAAGGAAAATCTTATAATCCTTACTTCACGGATATTCAATATTCAACGATTGAGAGAAAACTTTTGAATCCAAAAACTTAACTCGAGATTGATAGACAATTGAGTGAGAAATTATTTTAAAATAATTCCTTAGGTCCAAGAAAAATAATATAAGTGATACGAACTTATGATATGGCGGTGTTTAAAAAGTCATAAAATAAAGTTGTGCAAATGATCATGATTAGGAAGAAAATGACTGAAGACAAAAGAAATATAAACTTAAATTTATATTTCTCTAATATTCAAGATCGAGGGAAAATATGTAAAAGCACTATGTCTACCTATTATGAATATATTCATACATAAGTATATATGTATAGCCTAAGTAAATCCCAAAAATCTCACAATATCATTCTAAGAGAAGGTTATCCTATTTCCAAGAAAATATAAATTTAAATAGCAATAATACATATATTATATTCAATATATAATTTATAGAAATTATTCACAATACTAGAAATGGACTACCAATATATATATACACCTATATGTCTACATGGACGACATTAGTCGCACTACATGACCACCAGGACTTGGGTTGAGTTCGGGCTAATTCGGAACAACCGGGTCTTCTAAAACCCAATAATCTTAATAATAAGTAATTTAATTATTCCTAGGGTTGTGTTGCGATTTGGCCTGGTTTTTTTAGTTAGTACACACCTATGACTCGGCCTCCTCTACCACGGCTAGAATATTAGTCAAGGCACTTGACTACACTCTCAGTGCTAAAGTTCTTGGTTATCTTACACTCCAAAACTTAACCGTGACTAAGGCCGTCTATACTAAATATTTATAAAATTCAAAAATCATATTTTAATTCAAACAAATAAATAAAAGGATATTTTCCAAACTTTTGGAAAGAGGGGTTACGAATCTACTCACTTTAGAAATACTATCGAATCAGAATACAATAGTGCATCCTTCTATGAAAATTATTTAATAGGATTTAGGATTCGATGAGGCCTATGTAGCAACCTTAACTACCCAACTGTCAAATTGAATATGGGACTCCTAGTCCTAATCATCCTCCTAAATTTAAATTATTCCTAATGTGAATGAGCATTTTCTAGTCGCAGGCTCACAGTAGTACGACTAATATGGTACTACCACGAGTTTGCACAATTTTGCGAAGACTGACCTGTATAGGACACCACAAAAACTTGTCACGACCCGCACCCACTTTTCGGATACGAGACGTGTCCAAGCCAGCCTACGCCGCAGAGTCGGCGGTAGAACGCTATCAAGCCCGCAAGAAATAAATGCTCAAAATAAACTTTATTGCTCAATCACATTTTTAAATTTGATTACAACCTTTACAATATTTATAATTAAAGAAAATACAAAGTTCTCACAATTAATAAAAATGATACAACTGCTATATATTTCTAGGTTGACCTCAGCATACCCAATGATAAGAGTGGTCGTGGTTAAACCTAAAAAATGTTGGTTTCCAGTCAGAAATGGAACGAATATAATCTCACAATAGATTCAATAAATGACAAAATCCATAAATCTGTAAATAATAATAAAATACACGACGAAAAGACAAGTATAGAATCATGACAGAAACTGAGCATGGTGAACAAGGCAAATGAGTACTAAAACAGAGTATACCTGTAACTAGCAATGTATACTGTAGAACCAGACACTGTACCTATCTAGTGAGTTGAAATACTACTTCGACATGTAAACGACTAAGGCTAA